>VUQG01045608.1:63476-103599 GCA_015106755.1 Etia nguti
TGACCAAAGAGAGAGAGAGAAGGAAGGGAAGAATAACCTTATCGTCTGATCAGGAACCATCAATGCTGTCATGATCTTTGATCTAAAACTTTACTTTCTCAGCAGTCTTAGGGTTTTTTTTTAATTATCCCCTTGTTGTCTGTGTCTCCCTCTAGTTATGTGTGTACGTTTTTATGTGTACTTCCTGGCTTATTCTGAAGAGGTACTTTACTCTCTCTGAACCTGCTTTGTTTGGTTTTTATCTTTGTACTTGTCCCGCTCTTGTTTCCCCCTCATTAGTGTCACACGTCTTTAATTGGTAACCCTGATTGATGTTATGTTGTTATGTTTTGGATTTGACCTGCTAAACTCAGAAGTTTCTTTTGTTGCCATTTTCCTCCACAAATCCCATTAAGGTTGCTTTTTCATTATTTTAGTATCTGGCTGTCTGACTCCATTTGGGTCAATTTTAAGAATTTCACCAAAGAACCAGAGAGCAGGTTCTTTCTTGGGAAAGCCTACTGGGATGCACTGGACCTTACCACTTACTACAAAATAAAACAGGAAGTGATGAGAGCAGGCATGATAACAAACTAAATCATGAGAAATGTGTAAAACTGGATGTTTTAAAAGCAGAATAGACTGATTCTATTCAAATCCTGCATAATGCAATGAATAGATTAGTCCATTGCAAATTACATATGCTACTAAAAATACTGTTAATTAATCAAGCTGAAGGCTTTCTTCTACTACCAGAAAGATATGTTTACCAGGCTTTTTTAAAATAAAATGTTGAATTGCTTTTTTTTTTTAATCAGCTGAACTAACAAGTCACACATTTTGCTCACAGCTGCTGGTTCTCAGTAGTGGGTGATTTGAAGCCCCCCTATCACACAGGCCTAGGAATGGGGAAAAAAATCTGTATTCTCCAACTGGTTGGCAAGTGGTTGCCAGAGTTTGTTGTCACTGGGTAAAACTAGTCACAAAGAAGATGTTGCACCAAACCTTTGGTGCTACTCTGGTCACTCGCAGGTTGTCGCAGTGGTCTGTAGTTTGCATGGAAGACAACAACTTGAAACAATCACCAACTTCTAGTCAACCAGTTGCAAAACTCCATGCAAATTGGAGACAGAGAACATTCTATTTCAGCCAATTTTAAAACACAACATTTTTAGCGACCAGCACAATCGCAAGGAGGTTTTTGGTGCAGTGCCATGTACCTCTTTGTGAACAATTTTACCTTCCAACCTCTAGAAACCCTTCACCAGCTTGTCAGGTAGTACACATTTTTCCCTCGTGTCTGGCTGACCATTCTCTGCATCTGCATGGCTGAAGCCTGCGTTGACACTAGGCCTCAGTCATATCCAAATATCCAACATATGTACACTATTCCTACCGTGTCTTCACTACACCAGAACACCTACACCCGTGATCCTGAAAATAGCAACAAATAACAACCAATGGATCAATTTTAGATAGCTAGCTCTCATTGGCTACTTAGTACTCACCATCACTTTAATGATGTACAATTTCTTGTCCTCCTTCATCTCCATGAAGGCAGAATTATTGCATGCATATACATAACTGTCCATCCTTTTGTTTTAATAAGACTTTTGTGAAACTATGATCTCCTGACTTTGTAATAAAAGAGAACTGGGATGGTTTTCCTGGGAAATGATGACATCCTCACAGGATCAGTAAGGCAAAGCCACTAATTTTGTAGCTTATTATAATTGGTAAGAGACCTGATGCCACTGCAACTAAAAACACAAAACATGCTATATGTATTCTATACTTTATGGTAAATCAGTTATTCCCAGCAGGAAATGCACTGCCAGAATTTACATTAAGGATAAAAGAAAACGCTCCTCCTTTAATTGCTAGTAGAAATGGGAATATGCATTACAAAGCAGCTCTCCCATGTCTATTCTTGCTTTTTTAAACATATTTGTAGGAGGGGAAAAAAAGGCAGAAAAAAGCTTTTTGATTCCTCTTAAATTCAGCGTGTGTCTGGCTCTCTCTACCAGTCCATCTCAGCTGGGCTTCCTCACCTCCAGCGTTGGCCAGTGAGCGCTGCCAGAGGTTGACATGTGGCTCGTAACGCGGTCGATGCCAACTGCTCGAAGTCATTTGGTGGAGTTCAGGGGACTCATTTCCTCATCCTTCTGTGTTATGTGAACAGATTGATGTACAGTTCATGAATCACTGAGTAGCATAAGTGTGAATCTGCTCGTCAAGTGTATGATGATTGCATTAAGGGTGCGACTTTAAGCATGTTCTACCATCTGTGTCTGCGAGAAACCTAAAGGGGAGGCTTTTGCATCTCATTTCAAAGTTTATTTAACAAAAACAGGTGCAACAACCTGGATGAGCAGTTTTCTCACCATCTAAGGTGCAGCTTGTGTGCAGTCAGCCAGTGTGATTAATACATATATTTAAGAATATGTCTGGTAATAGTCTATATTTCCCTTATTTTTCACAAATCCCATGAAAACTCAAATTGAGCTGACACTATGAGCAAGCAAAGTTGGTGTGTATCCATAGCGCAATATATCTTTTAGGGTTACGTAATCATGATGTTACTGATCAAATGATCTGCCAAGCTGCAAAACAGTGGTGCAGATCTACAGGCATTTGCATTTCAAGGAAAAATACTGCTTGATATTAACTTGAAACTATTTCCCCGCTCTCAAACGACTCCACTCCAGACTTTTTGACATTTTTGAATTTACATCCAATCTCACCCTGCCACTGGTCCAATGTCTATAAGATATTATCCTGTTATTCTCTCATATTTCTTACTTTATTATACAGCTTTGAGATTCTTCAGCATCATCTTCTGGCACTAGCAGTGTGTCGCATCTTACCAGGATCCAGTAAAAACAAGAGGAAGTATATCAAACTATTCATTTTTACCTCATATGGCCAAAGAACTGGTGGTTAATTCAGGGAACTACACCTCCTGCATTTCTTCTCAGCTTTAGAAAATCTATCTAGTGATGGGAGACTTTGGCCAATCACAGGTCTTTTAAGATGAGGTCAGGTGTGTGATGTTATAAAGTAGAACAAAGAGTGAAAAAGCACTTTGGAAGTAAGGTGGAGTGGCGGGCTTTCACCTGGGAGAGTGGTATTCAGTTCCTGTGTGAAACCATTATTCTCATCTGGGTGAAGGGGCTTAGAAGAGAGACTCTCAGCTCTGGCATTTTCTGCCTACTACAGTTTTAATCTCCCAAGTCTTTAACAGCATCACAGCTATAGAGTCAAAATGGTGTGCCTTGGGCTCCCTGGATGAGGCACTTGGGAGAATTATGAAATACAATAAGTTTCTGTGTCTCCATCACTTGAGAGAGAGAGAGTGAGATTTGAAGAACTCAAAACTGTAAATTACAGAGTAAATTATGGCCTCAGAGCAACAGCTCACTGGCTCTGATGTCATCAAACTCCCAAGTGAAATGCAAATAAAAGAAGGAAAACTACAAACATCAATTTTAATCACTGTGGTACAAGGCAGCTTCTACAACCACATTTTGCTAAATGGCTGTGGTAACAAATCGGATCCTCTAGGATGGAAAGGATTAACAGAAATCACGTTTACCTTACCTTAACCTAAACTCTCAGGCGGCTGTGGCACAAGAGGCAGAGCAGGACATCTACTAATCAAACAGTTGGTAATTCGATCCCTGGATCCTTCAACCTGAATGTCTAAGTATGTCCATGGGCAAGAAAGTGAACCCTGAGTTGCCCCAGATGCAAATGAAAAAATGTGAAACGGTAAAATTCAACGTCTGTTTAAAAAAATCAATATATAGTATATATAAAGCACCAGTCCATCTAAAAGGATGTTTCTGATGCCTGAATCAAACCAGAAACATGGGTTTTGTACCAACATCCACATGAACCACGACCGTTTAAGCAGGTGCAGGTGATAAAGGCAGATCTTCACAACCTACTTGAGAAAACGGTGTAGTACATTTATAAAAGAATATAATGAAGACTTTACATTAGGAAAATTACAGTTTAGTTTGTTAAAACTAAAAAGAAGTTATTAAAAATCAATACTGGTGACCAGTTTTTGATGATGTACTTGAGTCAAACAAGGAGAGAAAAAAGGAGTGACCGATAGTGTCAGATGTTAATTTTTAATCAGATGTCTTCTTTTTAACCATCAGCCTATTAGCAACTACAGCTAAATATCAGAAGCAAAATTACAAGAAGAGTCAATAGTCAACATATAACTGAAATAAAATATAGGTTAATTTAAAGCAGAGAAAGAAACCTTCATGGTCAGACGATTTTTCAGATGATTCTCTTGTACTGCTGCAACAAGCTGGAGTAATTCAAAATTCAGATCCGCTGCGTGGTTTCTGAAAAATCAAAATGCCACTGGAGTGGGTGAAGTAAGGGCCAAGGCAGCAAAGAAGAGATATAGGATGGCAGTTTTCCACCTGGAGCACTAAATAAATAAATACCTGGGGTTATTACATCTCTCAGACAGATGTAGTCAGGTTGTCTGTTTTATGTGGAAATGTGTCCTCTGCTTAGCTCGCACAAAGTACAAAAAGATGGTTTCCAGATAGAAAATATGCTTTCAAAATAAAATTCAATGACAGCCAACAGACTGTGCTGTGAAAATCTTCAGTAGTGAATTATTTAGCAATAACTGAACTCGATATGACCATTTAACAACACCATAGCAGGGCCTGTCATTGATGTGTGAATGCACTGCAGTGATTTCAGTGTTTTGAGAAGACATTTAGAGTGTGCGTTAGGCTGCAATTACCTCTGGAACAGCATGGGGATACCAGACATCATTTACATGCAAATTCTTCAGCAGCTCACCAATACTGTTTTATGTAGTTGTATTTATTAATTTAAATGAATGTGCAATTTATGCTTTAAAAAACACAATAGAGTCAAAAAAATTAATATTTTTCATTGCTATCAGTGAAGCCCTTTGCATGATAATGATGCTCTGTTTAGTGTTTGAACCAGACTTAATTATGATAATTGCTGAATGCAATCTTATTCAATCTTTTTCATGGTCTAACGTAAATGAACCCGGTCGACTTTTGCAGGGCCAGTAGATTTTTGCTGGTTTTTAAATTGAGGCACTTTGAGCCAGGGTATGAAGTCAAGATCAGTCCAGCTTATCTGCTGATAATATTCTGTACATCCAAGTGGTTAATGTCTTTAAGCTACATTTGCTGTACATCTGCAAGCCGCTTTGCAACCAACCATGCGAGGGGGTTTGATTCTATACCAGCTGTCATTTGCCGAAAGACGGGGTACACCCTGGAGAGGATACTAGTTTCTTGCAGGGAACTTTGGACCATGGTAACCAAGAAATCTAACATGTATTTACCATTGTAAAAGGTTTATTCTTACCAAAACCAAGGTCTTTGACAAATTCCAACTCTTTTTCTGAGACTATCAAAGCCAGACAAGGTTGGAACACAACATTTCCAACCCTGGTGCCACCAGTGTTCCCCAGAGAGGATCCAGTGGCAGCCCTACGAACTTAAAACTCAACTCTGACAGCTAGCATTAGTTACATGAACAAATGTGTGGGGTCCACTACACTATGGTGACAACAGCCGTTTTTTCTTTTTAAAAAAAGTAATCACAGTGTTCTAAAATGGTCATGACTTTTGAAACCAGAAACCCACATTAGGAATTTGTGTGGTGACCCATGAGAGTCTATCATTACTGCCACCACATATAAAACCCCAAATCATGACCACAAGGTAATTAACACATAATGCACCACACAAAAGCACGATAACTCAGGTTTCATAAATCTATGTTAAACTTTAATGCATGATGCAGAGTAGATGCTGACAGGTGTTGCCAGTCATCTCAGACTGCGTCTTGTTGATTTACTGTAATTCTGCTAATCTTCATTGTGTGAAATAATTTGGTAATTATGTGAATATTCTACACGTCTAGCATCACAGAAAAGCTCTGGAACAAATCGCTGACAGGAAGCAGGTGTTTTGTGGTCCCTCCATTTCCCCAGAGAAAGCATTTAAAATCTGCTTAGTACCAGCACATCTAAATGGCTTAAATTGAAATCAATTTTAACGTATTAGCACAATTTCTGAACAATAAACAAGATCGCTTAAAAGTAAAGCAACCACACAGAGCTGGCTCTCAGGGCAATTTCACACCCGACTTGTTCGGTAATTAATGGATAATAGAAGAGGCTAAGAACAACATTCATCACCATACCCATAATACCATTCTCCTGATGTGAAAAAAAATAAGTCTTTTATTTCATAGGTCACCATTATCTCCCCGCTCATCTTATACACTCATATTTCATGTCTTTGTCTGAGCAAGTGGAGGAGATCACCACTGGCAGAAATGTGCCGTGGACGCCTTGGGTGTTTGCACTTTTCCTCATCTCTGATGACACCGAGAAGAATTTTCTTTCATTTTCCCTTCATGTGAAACGTTGTGTGAGGCATATAGGATCCATAGGTGCTAAACTGACATGTTGTGACCAGGTGTGAAGTAGCAAGACCGTTCATCTGTCAGCACAGCAGCTGCCCTGTGGGTCAGAGAGCACCCACTAGACAAATAAATGCTGTAATGTAATACAGTGCAGGTCTCTAACAATGAGGCCTCTATTCCTGAAGCTGGGTGTGCCTCCAGTGTAGAGGGTGGCAAAAAGTCAAAGCATGATTGACCTAAAGTTATAATCCTTTCAGGTAACCAAGCCTAGTTTCAGATGCTATTCGTGCTTGGCAGGTTTTACACTATGAAGTAGTTTTCAGTTCTTTAGTTCAGTGCTGGATAAAGATTACCTTACGTGGAGTAGGGAGTCACAGGAGAGGATGCAGGTTTAATTTTGTCTCATAAATATCATCCTTCCTGCTTTGCTCCCCTGGAGCTGCACTGAATGCGAGCTTAACATGTCCTACAATTGGTGCAAAATTATAGCCACGAAGCAGTGTAACTTCATTAAAGCTGTAACAATATACATTTTTTTATTGCCCAGGTGTAAATGGATTGTAACGAAACTTCCCTTTCTTATGTGCCTTCAACCTGCTTTAGATTTATTTTTCACTTAGTCCAGTGGTTCTTAAACTTGTGCCAAGGCACACCAAAGGAGCCAGCCAAAAATTCAACACACACCTGTTTCCATATGCTGTACAAAATAGCCTCTATGTCTTCTGACATGTCATTAATTCTTTTTTGATTATACTGTCAGACAAAGGCGCTCATGACAGTCGATTTGTGTGTTTCCACTCCACTAGAATATACTTTGCATCCATCATGTTATGGGACACTTTAACTAATCAAAAACACAGTCTCGCTGCCTCTGGTTAAGATCCAATGTTCTTATGAAATGAAGCACTCAGGCTGAAGACTGAATATAAAGTTCTTTTTAAGCTTGCACCCTCCTGAGACATGTGCATGCAGAAGACAGAAAGATTATATGAGCAGTGCAGGTTTTTATTCCAGCGATAACATATGATTATTATTAGCAGAAACTCTAAGAATCCATGTGCGTATAACTTAATGTAGCAGCTTTCTCGAATAATGTCAGCTAATTGAGCCAAACTCTCAGGGACTGATCTGACTGTTAAATAGTAAGTTATAGTTAAATAACAGCTTACCTTACAGTTAACAGATGCCAGAATAAAGCCAGGTTACAGCCACCTGGCTAACCTTAGCTTTCTTGCTCTTGTTAGAAAAGTAAACATTTTCAGTGGGTATATTAGATGGCTAGCTTGCTGAAGTTAGACATGTAGAAAGTCATCATTAGTTAATTTTCTTCTACAAAGTAAACTAACTATAGCATCTAAACAAGGCATTTAATTGATCAAGGGAATTTTATTCTGTTTACACAATCAAAGTTGGATTTAAGATGGATGCTGGCTAATGATAGCGGCTAACACTAATAAAATGCTAAAAAATCTAACAGTAAAAAATATTGTCAAGTGGATAATTTCAGCTAATTCATCCTCTTTACACCTTTGAATACTTTCTGTGATCCAGCATAGCATACCCAGCTGGCTAACCTTAGCCAGTTATTTTACTAATATTATCTCAATAAAAAAAAAGTAAATACAGTCCCAATCAAAAGTTTCAGACCATTTGACAAATGGCAAAAAATCATATTTTGCATGGCTGGATCTTTACAAAGTTCCAAGTAGAGCTTCAACATGCAACAAGAAGAAATGGAAGTGAGACAAAACATTTTTTTGAGCATGCAATTTATTGAAAACAACGCTTAAACTGAAACAGGCAGTTTTACGTAACCCCCCCCCCTAAACAGAAATAAAAGTTCCAAACATGAACTCAGTAATGAGTAGCTCCACCATTACTGTTGATCACTTCAAAAATTCGTTGCACCATGTGGTGAGTGGGAACATTTCTCCAAGTGGTGAAGACGGCCGCACAAAGGACATCTACTGTCTGGAACTGTTGTCATTTTTGTAAACATTCCTTGCCATCCATCCCCAAAGGTTCTCAATTGGATTTAGATCAGGGGAACACGCAGGATGGTCCAAAAGAGTGATGTTATTCTCCTGGAAGAAGTCCCTTGTCCTGCAAGCATTGTGTACTGTTGCATTGTCCTGCTGAAAAACCCAGTCGTTACCACGCAGATGAGGGCCCTCAGTCATGAGGGATGCTCTCTGCAACATCTGGACATAGCCAGCCCCTGCACCTCCTAAAGCTCCATTGTTCCACTCAAGGAAAAAGCACCCCAGACCATTATGGCGCCCCCTCCACTGTGGCGTGTAGAAAAGATCTCAGGTGGCGTCTGTTTGTCATGCCATCAGAGAATAAAACTTTTTTCCACCTTTCAATGTCCCATGTTTGGTGCTCTCTTGCAAAGTCCAAATGGTCAGTTCTGTGGCATTCAAGGAGACGAGGCCTTTGAAGACGTTTTTTGTTTTTGAAGTCCTTCGATCTCAGATGCCGTCTGATGGTTATGGGGCTGCAGTTGGCACCAGTGACTGCCTTAATTTGAGTCGAGGATCGTCCATTGTCTTGACGGAAAGCCAATTGGATCCTCCAGCTCAGTGCTGGTGGAAAAAATTTTTGGGTCTTCCATGTGGCATTTTTGTTCTATAACCCTCAGGATCATTTAAGAAATTTTGAATACTTAAGATGGCTGTTGAAAAAGGCAGAAAATGCAAGGTTTTTTTTTTTCAGACCAACTAACCTAAATTTCCCTTCTTTATGTTTCTATATTATGGTGTTGAGAGTAGCAGTACAGATTTTCTTTTATTTATTTCATTCACACCTCCTGTTCTCACTTATTTCCACAGTTTATGGTGGCTAAGGTTTAGGAGCAGGTTCTCTGCTATTCAGAAGGTCAGTGGTTTGATCCCCAGCTCCTTCAGTCCATGTGTTGAAGTGTTCTTGGGCACAATAGCGAACCCCAAATACCCCAAATGCATCCATCTAAGTTTGCATGCGCAGTTTGTGTGTATTTGTCTATGAATGGAGCTTGTTGTATAAAAATGATTTGAGTGCTAGGTAAGAGCAAAAAAGCACTATACTATACATATTACCAGTTTTACATGGAGAGAGTAGGACACAATACTTGTATGTAAAACTAATTTATAAGTTCTCACAGAAGATTAGACACTGTTGATCACTGCTGTAAAACTTAGCTTGAGGTTCATTATAGACTAAATAACTTGGTGTATTTCGATTAGTTACATGAGTAGCCAGTAAGCCAAAAAAAGAAAGAAAGAAGTTGGCCAAGTTCTAGATTGGAACCTGTCCAAACACCTGCTCACCACGTTAACTGGTGATTCTAAAGTGGCTGCTGGTGCGATGGTAAATGGTTAGCCTGTGCAGGGTGTACCCCACCTTTCCCTTAATGTCTGGGATAGGCTCCTATACATGGAATAGTTCATCCATCCATCCTTCCATTCTCTTCTGCTTATCTAATTAAACTGAATAAGGTGGCACTGGGTGATTTCTGAACGAGTGCTATCAAAGGGTTGATAAGCTACTCCCTTGCCCCTCATAGAGCTAAACAGCAGCATTAGTCCCCAAACCACTGGAGCAACATGTAACAAATGGGTCCCTGCAGAAGCTCTGCAGACATTTTTAAGTTACAGATTTAATTTACAGTGAAAGCATTAAAGACCTAAGAGTAATTTATTCAGTGGTTGAAATTCTATAGTAAAATTTCTTCACAAGATGAAAATAATGGCCGATTAATGACTCCAGGGAGGAAAGCTCACAAATTTTGGCACTTTTATATAATTTTAAAAGACTGTGAAAGGAAACTGAAGTTAGCACTGAATGTGAATCTGCTATTAGACATCTGTCCTTTTTGGCCTGATATCTCAGGTAAATCCCCCTTGCTATAATCCTGATAAAGTAGCTGCTCAAGGAGTTTTTTGCAGTAAGCAGGAAAATCCCATTTGCTGTTATGGACTAAATAATTTATTTGTATTAAAAAAAGTGTCAAATTTCTGAGCCTGTTTCCTGCGTGCGTATAATTACATCTCATTTAGTGGCCAATACATGCAGTATTAAATGCAAGATTATATGCTACCTTTTAAAAACACAATTTGCAATTCATTCTTTTCTCTTATCTCCCCGTCTCTTTTCATCTGACAGCTGAATTCCTAATAGTCCCTATTAGTGGTTTGTTTTTCATGTGTTGACATTTATCATAGGTGGTGTAAGCTTTAAACATTTGAGGCATAAGTCGCTATGTATTTTCCTTGGCTGTCAGCACCCAGCTTGAAAATTGAGTCATGATGTATTCTGCTGTGCATAGGCTAAGAGAAAAAGTGCTTATTTTTCAGGGCTGAGTGGGTTTCTCAAATAGAGGAATCCCTCTCCCCCTGCAACGCTGCAAGAGTTACAGAAAATTGCAAAGTGATGGGATGTTATTTTTCTTTTTTCCAGGAAGTGATTACTGTGCTTTCTGAATACCTGAGTGATTTTGGTAGAAGAATTTGCTTTTTTACAAAGAAACCAAAACATTAAAACATATCCTTCACATTTCTATCCATATAAACAGGTGGCAAGTCCGTGACGTATACCTTTCCTTTATGTTTCAGGAAGATTTCATTAACAGTGCCGCTATTTAAAGCTGCTTCTCAGACGTTCTTCTAATCCTTTCTGCTCCATTATCCCACGCTCACTACGGGATAATGGGAAAGGTTCACGCGCAGGAGGTGTTACATTTCATCTTGAGTCCATCTCGCCATTCTCATTTTTTATCATATTAGACTTAAAATACTTTTTTCTACTTCACCATACATCATCGTCCTAATCTCATGCAGTCTGACCCATTTCCCAACAACGGTGAAAGTAAAGGGGGAAAATAGACAAATGCATCAGTCAGACTTCCCTTAACTTGATAAAAACTCATAAAAAAACAACATCCGGTGGGTAAACAGCTTGATGTAGTGTGAGATGAGGTCGTATATCTGTTTTAAGCTCTAAAAGGAAATTTGATCTAGTGGAGGAGCTTACCTACTGATGATAATGTTACCCTCATGCCCTTTTCAATGTCTTTCTCTCTAATGGGCTCTAGGCGTGCTGGGAATCATTTTTGTCCTTCACTTCACTTTCTCCTGCCTTCTCTGAGGTCTGCAGTGCTACCCACTTACTCATGGTCTGTCCCTCTTAAGAGTCACCATGATTTAAAAAATAAAAGAAAATGTTCACTGGGCTTTAACGACGAGGCTGGCTCTTTCAGTCGCCGGTACAGGGCGCGGCCATTTTCCTTATCTGTCTCCCAGCACCTTTAGGAAGGCAGCGAGTGCATGCTGACACAAACAATCCCACCAAACACACACACACACACACTCACACAGCTGCACACGTCTTCATTCAGACTGAAGACACATGCTAGAAAATCTTGTAGGCTGTTGCTGCAGCCTGCAATAATTACATGAGGCTGGATTCATTACTGTATAATGGTTTAATGTCCCTCGGTGCCTGCCACAGGATTCTGCCCGCTCATCACACCTCATTGCTGCAAAGATTAAACAGAGATGAAAAAGCAGCTTGTGGAATAAATCCACTATTTATTTTTTTAAAGGATATGGCTAAATTACTCTAACAGAGAGATCTTTCTCTGTCTGGATTTTTGCTAAAGTAAAATATGCATTTAGTCATTTCAAGGTAGGAAAGAAAATCCATGTTTAATGTGGTTTAAATTTTTTAAGCTCCTCCCACCCGATGAACATGCGTTTCCAACATATTCACTTCTGTGGCAGAAAGCACTGGCCTTTTACAGATACACTACATTGCTCAAAAGTATTTACTCACGCATCCAAATCATTGAATTCAGGTATTCCAATCACTTAAATGGCCACAGGTGTATAAAATCAAGTGCCTAAACATGCAGACTGTTTCTACAAACATTTGTGAAAGAATGGGTCACAATTAAATGTGACGCCAGGGGCGTTCTTTACAAGCGTCCAGATGTAACAAGTTCAGAGTAAGATCACTATAAATCTGGGGAACCACACCAAAGACACCAAAGGGCAAAACAGCAGTATTTGACGCCCAGGTGGACTGGTGGTTCGTTGTCTTCTGCAACTTGAAGAAGACTTTTTGCTCTTTATGCTGCTCACCTGTTTGGGCCTAAAAAGACCTGTGTTTAGCCAAAGTTAGCCACCACATGATAGATTTTTAAAGCATCAAAACAGAGGTACAGGACTCTTGTCAGAATCCTCAGTGTATACCAGAGAGTTCGTTTGTGTTTGTAGCAATAACAGCCAGTAGACTTGTGCATGAGTGCAAGTGTGCAGGTCTTACAGGATGTCGGGTCCTCATGCCATCCTCATCCTCATGGCGTCCGTTTCTGACAGTTTGGTCAGAAACATGTACACAATCAGCCCACTGGAGGTTATTTTTTAGGGCTCTGGTGGTGCGCCTCCTGTTCTACCTCAGACACTGGACCTGCTGGAGGTTTAATGACTTTCTACACTCCTGTCCAGTGTCCTGGTATCCGCTCAACACTCTTCTTGAAATTGTGCTGGGAGACACAACAAACCTTCTTGTGATAGCACATATGGAGCAGTAAGTAGCGATAAAGAGGCAGCAGTGGTTTGTAACTGTCTCATTGTTGCCTCTCTGGTGCACCTATTTTCACTCTCATTTGCACCAAAGCAGCTGAAATACATTCACAATAGTTTATGCTTCCTAAATGTATTGGCGTCCCTACTTTGTGCTATAGTAAGCATGTTATATCAAGTGTTCCCTTACACATACATTTTTTTCACTCTCTGTGACACAATAATGTCCAGTAGGTTCCTCATCTAATGGCTGGACTCCTACTACACTCTTTGGGCTGCAGCGAGCCAAGGTTGTTCTCCTCCATAGAAGAACAAAGACTACCTTTGTAACTAAGCAACAATAAGCACTTGAGTAGTGGCATTTTAAGAGTACAAACCATTTACAGAATTATAATAGACTTTGCTCTTTATTATAATCATAATCAATAAATTAGCCATCACATTTGCTGTTTTAAAGTCTCATACAGAAACCGTAAGTGCTGTATGCTGCACTTTCAAATACAATGTAGTATTTGAAAGTGCAGCGTAAAGCACTTACGGTTTCTATAATAGGAATGCAATATTCCTTTAAAATGTTTTAGTTTGTCTTGTTAATTGTGCATATAGTGTACAGAGCTGGATGGATTTCATATCAAGAAAACAAAAACAAAGTGTACTGTAAGTACCATCCATGAAAATACTTAAATACCGTGTATCATATATAAGAAACAATGTGAAATAATCTTACATTTGACATATTTTGTATCTTATACTGTACCCAAACAGGAGTCTGTATGGGGCAGGGATAGCTCGGTAGGTAAAAGTGTTGGCCCCGTGATCGGAAGGTCAGGGGTTCGATTCCCCTGAACGGCTACCCTGAGGTACCCCTGAGCAACGTACCGTCCCTACACACTGCGCCCAATGGCGGCTCACTGCTTCACTGAATGAATGGGTTAAATGCAGAGAGGAATTTCCCCACGGGGATCAATAAAGTGTACATTATCTTTTTAAACACTGACAGGAACATTTCCTGTATTCAAGCAGTTTGTTTTTTAAACAAATATGTGAAGTATTGATGTACTTTTCCCCCACATGCTAACTCCTGTGTCTGTGATATTTGAAGTGCCACATAATGTTATTTTCTTCTCTTAGGATGTATAGGATATATTTTAGGCACACCTTTGTCCTTAAAAATCCAGGGTCAACAATTTTTGAAGGCTGATGCAGATCTGCAAGACAAAAATGAAGAACAAGGGTGGACAGTAAATAAGCATCTGAACAGTTTACTTCACAATGGAGGAAGCTTCATTTCGTAACTTAACTGGCAGCAGTGAATTTGAAGAAGAAGAAAAAAAAAAAGGAGAAATAGGCTTAAAGAATGATCTGTCACACCCAAACAAATTGTTTTCTCCTTTACAGACCCCAGGGAAATGACGGAATAGATCAAACAACAAGACCAATTTGTATTTTTCAGACATTTGTTCCACAAAGAGACAAATGCTGACTGAGTACTCTTGAATTTAATAAGCACAAGCATGTCGGTACTGGAGATTAAGCTGGGATTGCTTTGTTTCCTGTCACTGTGTAAGGTCAGCAGCCTCTTGACAATGTGGACATTCAATCCTATGCAGTTGCACAGCCCAAGTGTTCGCTCCAATTAAAATCTATTGGAAGTATTGCATTTCAAATGAGACGTAAGTATGCCCACAACTCCACCAGCATGTGTAAGCATCCGAGTGTGTAACACCTCTCCGGAGATGTGCAACACCCACCGGCAGATGTTCTTCATTAATAGTTATTACCCATCAGCCTGACATGTGAGAGTTGAGGATATATTGCCTCTCTCAGCTCTTTGTCTACTACTTACTTCAGTGGCTGAGAGACGAGCTGAAGTTATATCCACTTTATACTGAAGCCCTCCTGCAAGAACACAGACATTACACAGCAGACTCTGCCTGAGCTGTGCTGCTGAGAGATAATGCAGACCCACTAATTGAGTGTTTTGGAGGTTGCCAGAGTGCTAATAGAAGTTTTGGGGTAATAAGGCAGTGAATTGAACAGGCTACTTTTAGTTTCTCACCTCTCTGTTTCCAGAAAAAGAAGAAAGGAAAGCTGTTTGGAGACAAACAGCAGCAGCTGTGTGCAGTAACACTATGATGAAAGGACGCTTGGCAAAGGTTTTAATAGCTGTTGGTATTTTGGATAATTTTTTTTTTTTTTTGTCAAATTTTATTCTCCAATTTCATAGACTGCCAGTGAAGTAATGACTTATGCTTAATATACTGCAGGAAGGATTTTTATTGAGCTGCTCACTGGTCTTTATATCACTTCATTTAAACTTCATTGGGTGTGCTAATTCTCATCCAATAAGCAAAACAAGCATCATGCATTTACAGGTACTTCTCGTAACTCTGCGGGGAGCCTTGGAAGCGGGATACATGAGGATATTCGGCGTGCGTGGGTTGCCTTCTTTCATCTGTTCATTATTATTAAAATAAAAAAATATGCTGTCTTCGAATGATGCTGAAAAATACCAGTTTGTGCGTTTGTTGAGTCTAGGCTGGATTACTGTAATTCATTATTATCGGGCTGTTCAGACATCTGATCTCAAACACAGCAGCGAGAGTTCTGACGAAGACTTTAAAACAGGGGTAGGCAACTCCAGGGCTCAAGTGCCGGCGTCCTGCAGGTTTTAGATATCAGCCTGGGTCTGTCACGGTGGGGTTCACCAGTGTGTTTATGAACAGGACCCAAAAGCGGACGCTGAGAGAGGAACTGCAGGTTTTAAACAAAAAACAAGCCTTTATTATGGCTGATAACGAAAACAAACATAAAGTGAGGCGGAAAAGATACAATAACTAAACTGAGTAACTAGCTATGGAAAACTGTGCCGAGACTATGATAACTGTGGTGTGGCTAAACAGACGACCTGACAATGAGTGAACGGAAACACACAGACTAAATACACACAAGGGGTGATCGGGGAAGTGGAAACACATGAGGAAACAGCTGACACAAATGAACATAATGACACCACAGGGGAAGTGAACCTAAACACAATGCCAAAACACACCAGACTCTTTCAAAATAAAACAGGAAACCTTGAGAAAATAACAATAAATGAAGAATAAAACTAAAACACACAAAACACTGGGTTGCAGACCCAGTACCGTGACAGGGTCAACACACCTGAACCAAATGATTAGTTCATTACCAGGCCTCTGGAGAACTTCAAGACATGTTGAGGAGGTAATTGAGCCATTTAAATCAGCTGTGTTGGATCAAGGACACATCTAGAACCTGCAGGACACCAGCACTTGAGGCCTGGACTTGCCTACCCCTGCTTTAAAATATACCATATTTTGCCCGAATTAGATTTGCTTGACTGACTCCTTCCCTAAATACAGAAAATACAAATACAGAGTTTAAACTCCTGAATGCACAGGCTGCGGTGTATCTTAAAGACCTCCTAGTAACCTATTATCCTATTAGAGGTGCCCTCAGACTGCAGGATAATATGTGGTTCCTACAAGTAGCCTTTAGCTCCTGTCGAGCCATCACCCAGATTGGATTCTGGAGACAGACATCCAGATTAGGCTTCAAACTTTCCTCTTTGATAAAGTTTGTAGTTAGAGGTGCATCAAGTTAGCATGAACCATCCCTATAGTTATGCTGTTATAAGCTCCAGCTGCTGGGGGACATATTGCATCCCATTAAATTTTGCCTTGTCTCTCCTATAGCTTATCACTCTGTGCTCTCCTTTTTTTCTTTTCTCTTTTCTCGTCACGATGGCCCAGGTTCTCATGGAGATCTCTTCCTTTTGAAATGGTGTTCTTCTTCTCCAGTGTCACTAAGGGATGCTCATAGGGGGTTGTGTGATTGGCAAGGTTTGTTACTTATATTGTAGAGCCATTACATAGCAATGTAAAACAGCTTGAGGCGATTGTTGTTGTGAATCGGCACTATATTGAACTAATCTGCCTAAGGGTAGGGGTGATGTGCTACTAATTCATTAAAGGCTAACTTAGTAAATAATTAGCTCAGTCAGTAACATTAGATGATTATTTCTGCTTATAAGCACCTGCTATATGGCACAAGTTATCATTACCAGCTTTTATTTTACCAGTATAGAAGAAATGTTGCATAAACTGATTTATACAACCTGACTTCATTTTGTAACCAGTAGAGTTGGCCCCTGCTGGCTGTCAGAAAGAATGGCTCATTGGCTTCACCTTTCAGACGTGGAGCCTGTGTCTGTCTGTAATATGCATTTAGAGTGGGGTGTCAAACATAAGGCTGGAAGCCAGAATTGTCCCGCCAAAGATTCCAATCTGATCTACTGGAAGGCTCTGAAAAATGTGAAGGAAGGTATAAATTTTAGACTTTTAAGTGTATTTTCATAACTTCAGAACAGTAGGAAATATTTCCTGAAGTGTTCTTCATGGCGGTGAGGTTGAATCAGTCTGAGGGAGGAGGCCCACCATTTGAAATGAGTTTGACATTCCTGCTCCTTGGCTTTTCTTGACAGGGGTTTTAGAAAAGAAAAACAAATAGGAATATGTTTTCATTTTGAAATGTAACTTTTCTTCTCCTGTTTGACCCTTAATAGCAGCAGGTCTCTACTAAGGTCTTATCCATAAACTTTACATTTAGTTTGTTGCATTCTTTAGAACTTTTATAAGCCATTAATTCATTTAGAAAAACGTTAAACAATGCTGGTAGCATAGCTTTGCATGACAGTGGGTTTCTGTCAGTTGGTCTAACATGAAATCACTTAAAAATAGCCATCATAATCAAAGAATAAATGTTAATGACTACTGTGGGGATCTCCTCACGTTCCCTCCAACACAACCTTTTGCCATTTCATCTTGTCATTTCTTCCAGCATCACTGTGGTTAAGTGCAGCATTGCAGCATTACAGTTGTCTTGTTAAATATACAGTATATATTCCTCTTTGTTACCAGTGCTTATTTACATTGCCCACACAATTTTCTCTTCATCACATTAACTGTTGCTGCAGTGCACATAAACACAAATGTACTTTTGATTTGATTTGCTGCTGTGCTTTAGTGAACAGCTGCACAAGTCTTTTCCAGCTGTACTGTAATTGTCAAGCACTTTTTTTTTTTAAAGGAACAAAAATAAGCCCTCAGCTGAAATATGAATGGTGCAGAACTATTTAAGCTCATTCGACACAGTGCATAATAAAGACTACACATAAGAAAGTTATTTATTACACAGTGCCGCAGTCTGCAGTAGCGCTTTTGCAGATCTTCACAGAAGAGCCATTAAAGTCCCTAAAAGAGCCATTAGAAAGAATAAAGTGGCATCCATTTAGAAGTCCCCTCCTGTGAGTTGGAAAGATGATGACAATAGGACGAGTGAGAGATGCTATGTGTAATGTATTGCTCCATTTCCACAGACTGGAAGTATCTGGGAGAACTAAGATAAGATGATGAGCCAGAATTAAGCTGGTTTCAGAGATCCCTTCAGAGTGACATAAGTCATTGTCTTGTACCACTTTCCCTGATTTTTTTATAGTTGTTAATGAACAGATTTATTCTGGGGATAACTGGGAGCTATAGTCTTTTTTTAGTGTGTGCGTATTGGGATTTTGTGTTGGTGTTTCTTTGCTTCGGATCTCACTCATCAGTCCAGAAGTGGACAGTTGCCTGCAGCAGACTGGGGCTTCTGTTCATGCCTTAATGGACAGAAAGAAGTAATCATGTTGGTCTCTGTGCACCAGTGCTATTAGATACAGAAACAGTGCAGAGGCAAGCACTTGACATTCCTAAACAGAGATTTCATAATATTTTGCAGCGTCTTGCATCATAAGACACTCTTCATTTTTAGTCAAAATGTCCTCCAGGGATGACCGGGGGGCAAAAAAAAAAGGAATCTGGGTATTTTACCTTTTCTGGCTCTGAAGGTTCAAAAGTGGACATTTGACGAAAACACTAGAAATCAAACTTTACTATTGTTAAAAACGGGGTAATCATTGTAATTCACAACTAAATATTTCACTATATCCATCCTTCCATCCCCATCCTCACTGGATCCTGCAGTAAAACAGATGGTGTCATGCTGCTGCTGCCTTCAAGTATTCTTTTAAAGTGTTTGCCTCCAGATATAAAGTCGTTTTTGGTGCAGCGACTGAATAGAAAGTGCACATTAGGTAAGTTTTATGTAGTCTGTCAGTGAATTTACAGTATATGTAAGACTCCTAAACACTGGAGAAACATCCAAAATTACATGAATTGATTTTTTGCTTTGAGGAGGGATGATTTTACAGTCATGTCTTAACCAGAAACTGTGGATTGGATGATATGTAATGTACTGCTTTGGGCAGACAGGCTGCTGCTTGTGGTTCTGTGGACTCGCTGATGTTGTGCAGAGGAACACAAGTCTGTATCCTACGGGTAAAAGACGTGGGCTTAAACTCTACTGTGTGGCAAATCCTTTAAAATGTACCACCCTCCATTTTCACTGCACATGCTGGTAAATAAGATAGTGCTCACAAATATTTTCACATTTATTGTAGGTTTCTTTTTATTGCATTGCTATTGTTATGCTAGCAGACCAGTTCTGACTAAAAATAGACTGTATTTAAAAGACGGACATGTAATGTACGTTGTGTTATCATCCATTGCCTCAATTTTAGCATTTTCAGCTCTCGTGTTAATTTAGTGTCATCAAAAGTGACCACATTAGCGAGGTTTGTTAGCAATATAAACTTGTCTGATGGGCTGTACCGCACAGCAAGGCGTCATATCGGTGAGAAAATCGCATTAAAAAGCTCTAAAAGGAATCAACACCACACACATGGCAGAAAGAACCAGTTCAATGACTTGAAAGGTGAACTGGGCTCTTAGTGGGTGATAGGGTAAAGAGCACAGTCAATTGGGAGGGGTTCAGAGTAGAGTTGATGCTCATCCACATCAAAAGGAGTCAGGTGAGATAGAAGCAACAGAGGAAGCTGTCGTAATGCACAACCTTACTCTTCTTCACCGTGGCTCATGGATAGCAGAAACGTTCAATCCAAGGTTTCAAAACAGGACGTCATAGTACATACGTTCACTGTTCATACTTTCTATAGTGGCCAAATTTACACTTTTCATATACAGCTTGTGTCAGAGTTTGGTGCTGACACTGTATGTTCATCATAAGATGTCCTTCTGTAATCACGTAGCTGTTTGATTCAGTTTTAGCTCCATAGCTCCAAATTATTATCATTTAATAGCCATTAGTTGGATGGTGATATGTAGCTTTTTGTATGCCAGCACATTTTGTACTTCTACAAAAGCTCCTTTATAATATGTGCCATTTTTATGCTCACTGCTTTGGTCAGTATATTTTTCTGCATCATTTCAAGGAAGCACAAAATCTGGAATATATCAAGTGCTGTACTGATGCCTGGTGCTTCAAAATTAATGAATCATTGTGTAGCATTCGCAGCAAGGCACTTCATTTGTTTTCTCTCTTTTTTTTTTATTCCCTCTGTCCCAGCTTTCCAGTTAGTGCCCCGCTGCTTCTCCATGTTGCGATTTATTCATCAACACAAACAGTCTCATTTCACAATGAGTTCAGTTTATAAAAAGATAGATTAGAAGATGGATCAGTGCTCCCCTTGTGACTAACCACCCTCTATTCCCCTCTGTGGAGCTTGCAGAAATAACACATTTGGATATGTTTTTATCCTTTTGTTTCACTCCTATTTGGCTCATCATGGGTTCACAGGTCCATAGGCTCAGCAGGTATTTTTTTTTTTACTCCAGATGGCTACCCAGCTTCTGATTACATCCTAGCCAAGCTACTAAAAACCTGTGACTTTGTTTTATTACACCGGCAAGCTGAGAACATTAATATATGCACTCCATGTGTCCACCGATCCCCTGTCTATTCAAATACAGACTGTTATGACCTTTCTTCACGTAGCTCATATTAAATGTGTCTGCTGGTGATAAATTTCCACTTGAGCTCTGCTGGTAAAAGTATCTTCTAGTTCTCTGTTAATGACGGCATGTCCTGTAATCAACAGTGATTAATAGGTGCCATGGAATTGCTAATGTACCCCACAGGGAGAGCTCTGAGCCGGTCGTATTACCAAGCGATGATTAAATGTTCTCGGTTTGGCCCCTGGGGAGCGATAGGCCATGACAGTGTGTCAGAGGACGGTGAAGGAATCTTCTATCTCAGACTTCCATTAGGGAGCACAACAGTCATCTCACTGTTATAAACTTGGGTCACATTTAATAAGAAGTTAGCTCATGTCGGTTTGTCTGCTTCAATTACACACTGGTTTGCTCATAACTTTTTTTTGTCTTTTCTATTTGTTATGATACACATTCAGAATTCCTGGCTCATAGCATTACTGTTTTGGTTACTGCTGTCAAAGTTCTGTAGAACAATACCCGCTCACCATCAGACAGCACAGAGACAAAGTTAGCTTCTAGCTGGTGATTATATCAGATCTTTCAGAAGCTAGATATTTCCTTTAGCAGTAAGTGGAGGACAAACACGAAATTTAAAATGACTACTACTCAAAATTATTGATTCTGTAAAGCCCTTTTTGCATGAGATTATTGTTTTCTGGGGACTTATAGTAATTTGTAATAATTGTGGCTGTTGTCTGTGATCTTAATTATGTGTAAATTTGACAGTGTATAATTTGTAAAGTGAAAATTCTACCACAGATTTCCCACCACAGTGGTTCCCAGTTGGGTTGTGCATGACTCTAGATATAAACACCCCTTGCAGTCTCCAATTGCGTAAAAAGGGCTTAGGGTTGACATCAGGCTTGAGATTGTTCAGGATGTTCAGATTTACTTTCTTTCAAAAACCTCTTGTTTAAAGGAACCGTGGTTCATTCGTGCAGTTGCCAGATGGTTGGAATTATGAAAATATAGCACAGCAAAGGCCTGATTGCTAATAGCTACCAGGCTTATAGCTTACACTCATCAGGAGATGTCAGCAGCCCTCTGCTTGTGTTACCTGTTGAGAGAACATGGTGCCACGCAAGCTAAAGAGGCACTTGGAAAGCAAATCCCTTGACGCTGGATCTGAATCAGAGGCAGCAGGACTGTGTGTTAGAGTGTGTAAAAGTGTCAAATAAGGTGAAGATGGCACAAATGGGCTGTAAAAAGTGCTTTCATCTGAAAGAACTGACAACATGTTAGGTGGCGGAGGCTGTTTTGAGCAGCTAGAAAATAGATGTGCCTTGACAGTTTGGCTCACCTTTTGGAGTGCCTTGGTCACAAAATGTGCACCACTGACCTACCATATTTTGTGAAAACAGAGGTCCTGTGGTAATAGTCCTCTAGGAATCTGGGAATTTGTGTATTGGCAATTATAAATTGAAGTTTGGAGTGTAGAGTAAGAGTAAAAGAGTAAGAGTAAAGAGAGTAAGCCAGACAATGTAAGAGAGAGACATGACTGTCAAAGAATCCCAAATTGATCTATCGGATAAATATGTAGCAACAAAGATGTCAGTAAAAGTGTAACTTCCAAGATGCAAAGGTAGTTTTTGTCAGTTATTGAGTAGTTATTTAACCTAACATTCATTTAGACACCACAGATGTACCCAAGAGGCTGCAGAGTGCCAAGACTTTCTTTTATAAGGATTTTGAGTAAGTTTAAATATAGCAAACAATGTTCAAGCTGACATTTTTCTCTATCAACAGGCACAATAGTTATAATGTGACAGTGTGTGGGCTAATGCCAGATCAGTGGCTAGCACCCAGACACTTTCCTGTCAGCATTTTTTGCCACATGTGGGTATTAAGTCGGTAAATTTGATTGCACTACAGACTTTTCATTTCCCAAATGTGCAACACAAAAACCAGACGTATAGAGCTAATTTCAAAATTCACACGAGGCATCTTGGTAATATTAGTTACCATGCAAATAAGCCTTATGGTGGATAATTTAAATGACAATGTTACACCAGTTACTGCACTTTGTGTATAACTTTTAATTTCTATCTAACTTGATTTAACCTGTAACTGCTACAAACTCATTACTTTAGGGCCTCAACTCCACTCCCATGAGTGGGATGGGATAAAAACTGTCTGATTCATGTTTGGCAGCCATACTCAAAAGATTATGTTAAGATACAGCAAAAAAAGAAAACCCTAAAAACATGATGTAACACTTCAGTATGCTGTTTCCAACTTGTTTTTAAACCGGTTTAAAGATAAAGTGACTCCAAAGGCAGCCATGCATCTCATCAATCTCATTATCATTAAAATTCTTTTGCTCTTTTGATGGATTTAAGCTTGTTCCTACCCAGAGGGGCCTCCATGCTGAGTAGCTACGGGAGATCAGTCTCCTGTATGTGCACTCAAAATACTATCAGAACTCACATTAATAATTTCTGCTGCATCCTCCCTAATTCTGCAACGAGAAGAGAAAAAAAAAGTTAATGAAGAACATTTATGGGATTTTAGATCATAATGAAACTCTAACATGAATGTCCTCCCTTCTGATTGTGCAATAACGGGGCAGGGATAGCTCAGTAGGTAAAGTGTTGGCCCCGTGATCGGAAGGTCAGGGGTTCGATTCCCCTGAACGGCTACCCTGAGGTACCCCTGAGCAACGTACCGTCCCTACACACTGCGCCCAATGGCGGCTCACTGCTTCACTGAATGAATGGGTTAAATGCAGAGAGGAATTTCCCCACGGGGATCAATAAAGTATACATTATTAATAATAAATATAAGCTACAGTGTAAATACAGCTTACGGACAGATTCATGCAAATTAAGCATAGAAGTATACTTCTAAGAGTTAAAAAAGTGTGAAAAGGAAGGTTGCACTCTATTTTAATAAATAGATAGGTACTGAGTGAGGAATGCATTATTTATTACACAATACAACACTGGCACTGCCTTCGTGTTAAAGTCTCATGAAGAATTCAGACTCTGTGATGCAAATGTAAATAATTTTCTCATGAAGAAAAATAGAACCCATTAAACTCAAATCAAAAGCATATTGACATTACCACAGAGTATGAAGTCTTACTTTTTTGGCAAATATCAAGAGTAGGATTGGCATTATTTTACCAAAATATAACACCATTAAATCACTTCGTAAAGCAAATTATCTGAATTCCACTAATAAGTTAAAAGTTTAAATTTTTGTTCTCATACATTGCATAAGATAATTTTAACACAGTTAAATTGCATCAAAGTACAGACTGTTCCCAGTACAATAACTCAAACCACATTCCCTGTGGCTACTCGTTATGAGAACATAATTGCATTGTGCTTTATTGTACCTGCTGAAAAACTTCGAAGTGAAATATCCTCTAAAAACAATCTGAACCTTGACAGAAAAAACTTAATCTGGCCCACATACTCATGTCAAACTGAGAAAACAGCCAATAAATTTGACATTAAAAAAAGCTGTGTTGTTGAGATGTCAACATGTAGCAAGTGTTATTCAGGAGAAACAGCTACACTTTGTGAGTCTTTATACGTCGATGCCAGCAGGCATTCTGTAGTTTTTAATAAAGAAGCCTGGCTGGAGTGTGTGGTATGTTTGAACTTTTTTCTGGAGTGAGAGGTGTGAAGGTTTTCTCTGTAAAAAGTTGAGGTTGAAAACGTGAAACCCCAAACTTGCTTTAGTTATGTACTGGTTAATGAGACTAGGTAAGTGCTTGTGGGGACTTTCTGCTTTACAGTTCTCTCAGCATGGTCTGGTCCAGACTGGAGTGTCTCAAGAACAATTAGATGAATTGTTTTTTTGCATCATCACTTCAAACCTTTCACTGATCCTGAGATATAACCCAACCTCTATTGGAGGAAACATCATATAACCCCCACACCATCACACTAACAGAAGCCTGAACCATTGATACAAGCAGGATAGATTCATGCTTTTGTGTTGTTCGCACCAAAATCTGACCCTACCATCCAAAATTTGAGACTTATCACACCAGGCAATGTTTTTCCAATCTTCTTTTGTCCAATTTTGGTGAGCCAGTGTCTGTATTGTAGCTTCAGTTTCCTGTTCTTAGCTGACAGGAGTGGTGCCCAGTGTGGTCTTTTTCTGCTGTGTTATTCAGAGATGTTCTTTTCCATACCTTGGTTGTAATGAATGGTTAGTTGAGTTATTGTTGCCTTCCTATCAGCTTGAAGCAGTCTGGCCATTCTCTTCTGACATCTGACGTCAACAAGGACAAAGAACTGCTGGTAACTGGATATTTTCTCTTGTTCAAACCATCCTTTGTAGAGATTGTTGTGGGGGGAGTCTCAGTCGATCCAACAGTATCTGAAATACTCAGACCACTGTGCCAGGCACAGAGAACCATGCCATGTTCAGAGTTACTTAAATAACCTCTCTTCTTGATTCTGGTACTTGGTTTAATTTTCAGCAGGTTGTCTTGACCATGTCTGCACAACTAAATGAAATGAGTGGCTAATAAACTGGTAAGTGGATCTGGAATAGTGATCACACCATGTTACTGTATCTTTGGTAATCTCAGATTGGCCAAAATGCAATCAACCAACAGCTGCAAGAACATTTTTACCAATTAATACAACATATTTAATGAAGTTTAAAGACCACACAATATTAGAGAGACAAACCCAAAAAATCAGCAAGCAAGCACTTGGTGATGGTGGTGAGGAAGAACTCCCTTTTAAGAGGACGACACTTGTGACAAAAACATGCTAGAGGGTTAGGGTGAAATAGAAGACGTTGCATTGTCTTGCACTTAATTTTTGTACAACACTGTCAACCTGCTTTCATGTACAATAGGAATTTTACAATTATTGCTGTTAGCAATTTAGTGTTAGCTACTCGTACAGAGCAAAGAGCACAAAATAAGTAAGGCTGTAAACTTTTAATGATGCTACATTTATGTTTCTGTGGAGTCTGAGGTGAAACAAGTTGTTTTTATAACAGAATTTAACGTTTTTGTGACATGTTGTTACAGCAGAAAGTTTTTCCTTTATGCAGAGTCACTTTTTTAATACGGGTAATAAGGAACAAAGTTTTGCTCAGTAATGAGTCCTTCCAAAAGGGAAGGACTTGGCTCGGAGAAAGAAAGACACTAAGCTGTCCCCTATGATTAATTCAAATCAGATGAAGCATGAACCTCATAGGAGTGTTGCTTAGATAATTACAGCAAAGGAGATGGGAGCAAATGTTGTCCTGCTGACAAAACCAAAGTCACAGGAACAATTAATGAAGGCAAAGAAAGCTTGATTATCGACTCGGGCGTTGGGTTTTGCTCAGAGGGACAGCAGTGGTTTAAGTATTTGCATGGTGCCTGGCTCTAATGTTAAATGTGGTTTTAAAAAAAGAGAGAAGTGGATTGTTATTTATGGATGTAGATTGGCCAAGGAGTTCTGCTTTTGCTCAGCAAGCTCTGCAAACCCATGGGGAGTGCTGTCAGTTAAAGGAGTTAGCAGTTCTCTGCTCCTGTATTGTTTCCTGTGGTGCAGAGTGTTTCCCAATGTAAATGCATGCTTCAGTCATCTCGGTTTTTTCTTTTTTTAATGTTTATTAATGCCTGACTTCTCCTCTTAATATTTAGGCCAGTGTCGCACTTTGTTAACATACGGAGAGTAGCTTAGGGACCTGGAGTGGAAAGGTTTTCTATGCTCACTTTATTCTGCCTGCTTGAGGTTCTAGTTTAACGCTACTGCGATCCAAATATACAGTAAACAGCATCTGAATACTGATGAGTAGCACATTCAGAAAAAATGCTACAGTTTCTGTGTAGCTGCAAGTAATTACTTTTTTTTGTACGTAGTTTATTTTTAATGAGCCCTTGTTATGCCATTCCTTTTCCCCCCCTCATATAGTATATATACAATGAGTGGATACTCATATTACACAATGAATATGAAGT
Organism: Etia nguti; assembly: GCA_015106755.1. Classification (NCBI taxonomy): domain Eukaryota; kingdom Metazoa; phylum Chordata; class Actinopteri; order Cichliformes; family Cichlidae; genus Etia; species Etia nguti. Next base: position 90,308 of record VUQG01045608.1, read on the forward strand.
CTGTTTGTGAGGAGTGACCAATAAGCAGAAAGAAGGCTCAAGGTGAAGGCACAAAGCTCAGAATAAAGAATAAATCCAATCCAATTCAATTTATTTACTTATACAGCGCCAAGTCACAACAATTCTCGCCTTAAGGCACTTAAATAAGAACAAGAAGCTCAAAATGAGCACAGCAAGTCGCCTTTAACATCCCCAGGTTGGGTCTGTTAGCTGGATCTTCCAGAATGAAGGTTTTAATTTTTATTTTTATATGATTTTATTTTGAAATCACAGGACCGGGCACAGAATAGGACAAGACATGGATGCAGAGCAATCATACGGGTGTAAACACTAACATCAATGTACAGGTGGTTGTGTGTGCTGTGTATGCCGTGTTTTATATGAGTGTGTATGACTGCTCAGTCTGGAACCATAAAAATAATGGAGGGTGGGGGGAGGTACTGGTGATGTGTCTGCCCCGAGCCACTGGCACCAAGATAAGGTCACCATCAGGTGGTCAGGCAGTGACTCAGCATGCTAAGGTCGGCCAGAGCATCAGTTTTGTTGTTTTCTAATAAAATTAACTTTTTCTCTGTTCTAATATTTATACTCATCGGCATTTATTTGGGTCGTTTAGATTTATAATATGCAAATCACTGGATCGCTGGCTGACCTTGACAGCAGGGAGTTGACCTACTGGAGGACTTGTTCCAGGAGAGTAGTCGAGAAAATGTTAACAGTACCTGACCTTCATTATGTTGCCCCTTCTAGAGTTTCACCTGGAGCATGATAGATCCATATACCATACAAGGCATAGGTAGATAAAATAACAAGGTCATACCTCCACCAAGGGTGAAAATCCTCTTTAATACCTCGGAGTATGTAGAAGATTTATTCAATGGTAGAAAACACTTACAAAAATCCCTGCATCCAGATCCGCATTGACTGCAAAAGCATTTCTAAACTGGACCAAACCCAACTGGACTACCTGTGAACTACAAGGTGTATCAAAAAAGAGTAACCTGATTTCAAAAGGCTATATTTTTTAAAGTAACGGGTATAGAAGCTTGCAGTAACGTTTAAAATACATGGCTGAATATAATGTTTTGCATATAAAACTTCCAATGTTCACAAGTGCTCAGAGTCGCCGCCCCCCATATGATAATGAAACGCGTCCCAAACTGTTGTGAGCCATTGCTGTTATTATGCTAACTACCGATAGCCACATCAAACTCACGAATCCATTATTTCTGATAGTACGCATTTTGATTGATACTGGTGAACAACTGCGGAATTAAAGAACTTGGAAATTGGATTATTCTTTTTAATACACCCTTCATAATAATATAATAATGAGATTAAAAGGATTCATTGTGCAAGTAGATTATCAAATTTGAAAATAGGAGTTGAAATTGTAGTAATAACAGCTGCAGTAGCTGTAGAAGTAGCCTTTTTATTTTTCTCCTTCTTCTTTGGGCGGCTTCCTAAAAAATACTCAGTTGCTGAGTTTGGTAACTGTCCAGCTTGGCAGGATTGGGATTGTGGTCATGGTTAAAAGAAACCACCAGTGGTATAAGGCTGATGTTTTGCTGACCCATCGAGCAACCTGAAATTCATCAGCCTGACAGCAGGTCAAACTGTGATTTCTACAGCTTTTCCTCAGCTCCTTTAGAAGCTGCCTCAGAAATGACCGTACCTCATCATGTCTAACCTCAAGACGGGAGATTTATAGCACCGCTCCACTTGAACACAATCACGGAAGCTGAGCGTGTTTGCCTCGTTTTCAATTATTCATTGATGTGTTTAATTCTTTCTCGGCCGTCTATGAGGCTCCCCGGGGCCTGAGTGTAAACAGTGCTGTGAGCAGCGCGCTCTGTTTTCGTCTGGCTGCCTGTGAACTCTGTCAGGGGCCTTTAGTTTGACAGATGGAGAACCTTAGGCTCAGATTCACCGTGTCAGTCTGTCTGAGGAATGAGATTTCAAGACAGGGCAACTTTACTCAGACTGGATATTTTTGGAACACACAATCAAACTAGATCAGAAGGCGATGTGTTTGCTGCTATACTGCAGCTCAGGGCTTCAAATTCTCACACGTATATGTGCATCATGTACCTTACCTCAGTGTCCATATTCCTCCATAAGCCTGGAGCCTCCAGCATTCCAGTAAACTGAGTAAATAGATGTAATTAGATCAATACGAGTATAATTTTTTTCTGAGAAATCAACCCCTCAGGCTCACACTGCAGTATTTTCCCTCTCAGAGCTGCATCTTTACTCTTAAATGCATCGCTAACGACCTCATCTATAAACTGCTGCGACGCCGTCTAAATTAGAGAATTATGACTTCCAAAATGTCAGAGCTAAATATCTGCTTCTGCAACACACGTCATGAATTTCAGAATTTGAAATTCATACCTCCTCCGGTGCTTCAAAACTATTAGAACTGTAAAATTTCTTCTGACTCTCTTCTGCTCGCAGTTCCTGCTGTGCAAAGACACAGCTTGAAAGAGATCAAACCAAAATGAACGGACCGCATTCATGAAGAAGAAAAAAATTTGTATAAAATGTACCCTATGCTGCCCTCAAAAAAAAGTTTTTTACTTAATCTCTCTAGCTGTTATGGTTTCTAATGCGCACAGCTGTTCAGTTGTAAGCTTTTTTGCGCAACTCCTCGGGATCATTAGAAAGATGGTACATGAGTTTCTCATTCATGTATAAAATGAAGTGGGGCTGCAGCCCTGCAGACCTCTGGTTATCGCCCACATTTGCAGATATTCAAACACATCTGGTGTTGTGCCCACTGACAGCTGTGCACACAGAAGTAGCGAACATCATTGGGCATATATCTGCATTCAAGACAGTAAAAAACTACTCTCAAAATATTCTCATTCCTTTTTTATTCAAGACATTTGGGTATTAATTTACACTTTACTCCTCCAATAAAAGCACCAAAGGGTAAACTGCAGTGGTCCTGAAACCATGACTGGATTCTCAATATGTGTCATGTGTTGGCTTTTGTGATAATAATGTGAGCTGCCGCCAACACAGTTGAACTCTCATTATGTTACTAATAGAGACATCAAGATAAACTGAAGTCCAGCAGCAGTGCTAGCTAACTGCAGGGATACATGTGTTTATCAGTTTATTATTACGTGTGGCTCCATAGTGTGGTGGTTTAAACATTTCCCTAGCAAGCAAATATCCGCGGTTTGATTACAGGAGGAGATACGAATCCCTTCGAGCTTGCATTACAAAGGGCTTAAAAAACAGTCAGCAATCTCTTGACTCCTCTCTAAAGACTCCTTTTATAGCATACTGTACTTTCATGCTTTAGAGAAAAATAAAATAAATCGAATAGCCTAGATCGAGAGAGGAGTAAGAACGTCAAACATCCATCAAACCTGTCTGCATCACAGGTCTATAATGATAGCTTGTTCATCGTGCAACAAATGAGACAGAATTTACACTTCAGTGAACATAAATGCTTTATCAGTGTTGTTATTTAAAAACAAGCCGTGGTTATAATAACCTCTGTATGTGAAGGTGAAAGTGTGCAGCTATCAATCAAATGTTGGAGTTAAAAACAGAAACTTTCATGTAATTTCCAGATTGTATCCGTTTGATATTTCTTGCTTTGTCTTGAATGTTCATCAACATTCCTCGGTTGTGACAAGCTTTCCTGTCAGCTTGAAACTGTTTGGGCATTCTCCTTTTGACCTCTGAAATCAACAAGACATTTTCACCCAGAGGAGCGCCGCTCACCGGATGTTTTCTTCTTTGGAGCATTCTCTGTAAACCCTACAGATGGTTGTGTGGGAACATTAATTTAGTTTAAATAACCTTTCTTCAGCAGGTTGTCTTGGTTATGTCTACATAACTAAATACCTTTGATTGGCTGATCAGAGATTTACAATAGTGAGTAGTTGAGTAGCTTTATTTAATAAGCGTAGACGTATTTAAAGTCTATATTTTAAAAATATAGAAAAGGCTCTTAGCTCTTTGTCCGGCCAAAACTGGGAGCCCAGCTACCAATCTGACATTCACTCTATCCTGTTCCCTTCTACAACCCTGTTCCTTATAACAAGGCGTTCACAGTGTTTTAAAAACCCCGGTACTCATTCATTTTAAATTTAGCACACACATATGCTCAGTGACACAGATCCTGCAGCTTTCCTGTGACTCTGTGCATCGTCACCCAGGAAAACATGGAGAAAAATAAGTGCTAAGGATAAAACGAGGACAGACTGAGAGCACACATGTCTGAGTGTGTTTTCACTGAGAGAGACGTGATGTGTGTAAGATTCATTTCAAGGCAGTCATTTCCCCACTCATGATTGTGTGGGCACATGTGTATGACTACACGCAGGCTGAATCAGAGGATGTATGAATGAGGGAGTGCATCATCATGAGTACTTTTGTGTCAGAGGGTTGGAGTAGGAAATGGGTTTTTGCTCTCAGAATGATATGTAAGACTTTTGTCAATGTAGTACACAGTGTTATTATTTCATCCTTGACAAATTACAGTTTGTTATTTTTACTTCGCCCACCACGTTGGCACTGATATATTCATAAATTCCCTCCAGGTGATTTGGTCTCCCGGGCCATGCACCACCTCCAGCCGCTGCACATCAAGAATGCCAGCAACGGGACTCCGGTCCACCAGAAGGCCAACACCACAGTGCACTGGGAGCCCGAAGCCCTCTATACCCTGTGTTACTTCATGCACTGCCCGCAGATGGAGTGGGAAAACCCCAACGTAGAGCCATCCAAAGTCACCTTACAAACTGAGAGGTGAGTCCAACAGAGGCTTCAGACACTCAGGGAATCAGATGTTTTGTACTGTGACCACATTCAGGTTAGCTCAAAGAGACCATCCAGCTGACTCAGCTTAATAGTTTAAATTCTGTAATCCCAGGAGAAAACAACATAATTGATAGCATTTTTAAAAGATGAGCAATAATGCACAAAACATGTCGTCCTGGAAGCAAAACATCCTGCACTTGTTAACCTGGCCCGCTGAGATTATTTCAGTAACGTCTCCTCCCACTCACCCTGTCTGTCTGCAGTAATGACTTTACTTTCCCTGTGTGCATGTAAAAGGGCAGGAGTCTTTTAGTCAGCAACATGGGCTGACAGCTGAAGCAGGGAGGTAAGGGGCTTGGGAAGGTTCTACACTAACCTTACTGAACCAGCAGTTTGGGATTGCAATGCATAAATATATATCAGAGCTTCTCAGAAATACTCGGCCTAAACCTCAGTAGGTGCAGATAAAATCTAAGGTCTAAGGGTTGGTTTCTCCCCAAATTAGATCCTCACAGCAGCTAAACCACTCTTGCATTTGGGTGCTGTGCATGTTATTCAAAGTCAAGTCATTAAAGTAAATTTCATAGCTAAAAAGTTGGTATTAGATCTCATGGGTCCAGTTTCTTGTCATATTATAAATATGTCCGGCTATTTGGTGATTCTAAATTGGCCACAGGTGTGGATGGGAGTGTGAGTGGCTGTCTGTCTCTCTGTGTTAGCCCTGCGATAGACCGGTGACACGTCCACGTTGTACCCAGCCTCTCACCTAGTGTCAGCTGCGACAAGGCTTCAGCCTCTCCTGAAACTGAAAGTTGGATAAGCAGTTAAGAAAATAGATGGCTGGATAGAGTGCAAGTGGCAATCCACTAAAGAAACTTGCTGGGAAAATGGTAAGTTAATGTGGCTTGAGTTTGTCCCTCCATTTTCTTCCATTTTTAGAATTTGAATGCTCCGTCTACGCTATAACAAGATTAGCACGCGGTTTTTATTTCTGCTCTCTGTTATTTACATGGATTTACCACCGACTGGTGATAATCTGAACAAAGACAGAGAATATACTGGTTTATTTCCTGGAAACTACTGATTATGGGTTCAAGAAAACCAGTGATTGTCAGCAACAAAACGCAAAAAGAAAGCTTAATGTGTCAAAACTTTTAAGTGGAACTGGTCTCGTGTTTTGATCAATTTTCCACAGTAAAAGAGCTTAAAATGAGCAATACTTATTCCTCTGCTTCAGTCAGTTAACTATGCTCAGCTATTTAAAAAAATTCATAGCTATTATTATTTCAAAATTATTCCATAACAGCACAATTGTTGCACTTGATTAATACTACCTGCTAAAAATGCAAATTGGAGCTTCATCAGTTCTGTGTATGGAGAGGAAAAGAAAACGAGAGACTGAGGAGTATTTTTGTTGTTTATAACTGTGGCCATATACAGAGAATAATTACCCCACTGTAATGCCAGGACATAAGTGAATGGATATCATCTGAACACATAAAGTCATGGCCTTTGCCCAGCTCTTTATTCTTTTTCCTAACATCTTTATGATTCTATATCCGTTTCTATATTTGCAAGTTTACTGGGAACAAGGTTGTCAAGGACCACCGACGTTAGTACACTGGTTTGATGTGAAACTGGTGTTTCTGCAATGGGAAAATTAACTTGAAGCAGATACATTTGATAAATGCTGTAAACGATGGATTGAGTTTTTTTAAAGCCATTTAGGTCAGATTTAAGGTAAAGGACAAAGAGTTGTACTTTTACTTCTGCATTTCTTAGTCTTATTTGATATTATTTTATTTATCTTTTCCCTTCTTTTCCCGTATTTGTTGTTGTACTATTTGGATCTAAAAGAATTTGTATAATGTTACATGTCTCATACTTTTGAATTGAAAAAAAAAAAGAAAATGGAAAGTTTAGGCCACAGTCCTGCAGGCTTAAATACGTGTCAGTGATGCCCCGGCAACATCTATTCACTAGGGAAAAAGGTGCATTCCCCAAATGAATTGGGAGTGGTTGCTCGAGGTTGTGAAATTGATTGCAAAAAGCTTGCTGTACCAAAAACATCCCTGTGTTCACTTTGCCCTCTAGCAGATTGCCACAGTTCAGTTTAATTCAATTTTATTTTATTTACATAGCACCAAATCACAACAACAGGTAAAGAACCTAGAGTAATACAGAGAAAACCCCAACAATCAAACAACCCCTATGAGCAAGACACAGTCAAAAAGAAAACTTCCTTTTAACAGGAAGAAACCTTCGCCAGAAACAGGCTCAGGGAGGGGCAGCCATCTGGTTGGGGGTTGCAAAGGATGGCAGGTGCCTTTATTTTGGTTGGCAGACAGCAACTTGTATGCAAATGTTAGACAACTACATACCGGGCGGTAGTAAAACAGTAATGTTCATTCTTAAAATACAAGATGTGCTTCACTGCTTAAGCCTGCAAGTTTAAAAAGTGAGCCTTCTCTGTTTCACTACCACCTAGACAGTAGTTGGTTTAGTTGGTGAGCGTTTGCATCCAAGTCGGAAACTTCCATGCAAACTACCACTGACCGTGGCAAGACCAAAGCAATTGCAAGGAGATTTTTGGTGATGCACCGTATACCTCTTTGCAACCAATTCTACCTAGCAACTGGCAGCAATCTCCAGTAACCTAGCAACAAGTGGTTGCCAGGGGGGCACTGACTAGTCTCTAGGTTTGTGTAACTGGGGTGTTACCAGTACCAGTTGACTAGTAAATTAATAAGATGGACTACAATAGCTTAGCTAATGGTGGTACCTTTTGTCAAAAAATGACATTAGTCTAGTCCAGATAGGTCCAGTGGGGTAGCAACAAACTAAAGGAAACCCAGCACACTCTGATATGTGATCCTGCGAGTCAAATCATTTTAGAGAAACATTTTTGTCTACATGTAGAAGTAAATGCTGTCCCTGGTGGTATTTAGGTATCTTCATCCTTTCAACCACATTGCCACTGTCAGTTTGTGGTATACAAGTTAGTGCAGATATTCCTACACTCTCGCACAAGTTTTTCGCACCACAAGCGATCTGGTAAGAAGCTGTGTGTGCTGCTCAGCACTGACACTTCCCTAGGCCTTGAGCAGATTGATGGGAACCAGAGGGACTTTGCTTGGATGGACGGATGGACAGATATTCCAACATCTTTCTTCCACTCTGCAGAGATAAAAACTCAATCCTGACGACCCCGGGGAGCACTAGGAATGTCAGGCTGAGTGACATGTCAGCAGGTTCAGTCCCCCGGAGAGAAAATTCTCTATTTAGCATTCAACTGAAAGGTTGAAGACAAGTCAAAAAGGGCCTGAAAGACACAGCAGGATGAGAGGGAGACAGAATATGATCAAATGAGATAAGATCATCTTTTTGGGTTATTTTTGGAAACTTCAGACGAGCTTCAGTGAAGGGAAAAATTACTGCTGCAATGACTTTTACACCTGAGCTTTGAATATTTACCTGATGTAAATTTGCTTTAGAAGAAGAGAAGTTATTCTAAAAGACTACAGTTATTAAGTTTAGTGGTAAGTAAAAGTTATGAGAGAGCTGCAGTAGGTTCTTTGATATATTTGGTAATTTGGAACAGACATTTACTCTTTTACTGTGGCAGTTCTGGCTGTTGTATGTTGCTGCAGGCCAACTGTCTGCATCGATGGATAACATTTCTCGGGGTGTTTTCATTCCAGACTTGGTCTCTCCTCTTTTTCAAACCTTGCACTGTAAAATACATCTTCCAAAAGCTCAGAGAAAAGGGAGGAGCTCTGCGTTGTTGCATTGGTCAGCCAAATGCTAAGCAGAAAGGAAAACCCTTCTGTTTTTTAATGCAGTTCAGTTCCTGGCAGACTGTTGGTGTATAGACTAGGAAAGACTGAGTTATGGAATGAGAAACTGATGCACACACAGTGTTGAGTAGTAAAACGTCAGTATCTAAAAGCTGGTGCCTTGATAAAACATGTGCTTACAGCAGATTTACCAGACGCCTGCATAAACAGCAAACTTATCCGTCCCTGATGGTTTCTCTCACTTGGGTACGGGGGTTGTGTTGGGAATCATTTTTTTCTTTAAGAAATTATGGTTGCCAGAGGGTCATAAGGGAGAAAAGCTCTGGCGAGACCTTTACTGATAGACCTATAATATAATTTAACTGACTTTAACATGAAATCGGCCTGTTTAATTTAATGTTTTAAGGTTTTCTAATGTCCATCTGAGACTTCCTCATAGGTTTAAAGGCCTTAAAAGAAAATATCCTGTGTTATTATCATTTAAATTGGGATCTGGTGAGTCAAAATTACTAGTAACTCAATCAGTATTAATGATTTCAAGTATCCTGAATAGCTTAGTTTATAAGGAGGATATAAAAGGGTATATAACTATAAAAAGGAGAAAGCTCGCTAATGAAAACCATGTGAAAGAAATGTTTTTGTAATTATCTACAAATTACCTGCTTTGGAGAGTAAGACACTCCAAAAAGTACATATTAGCCAGGGTTTTTCTGTTTGCTCACTAATGCAGAGTAGAGAAAAGCACCATTTTACAAGTTGATAGGCTAATTATTAGAAATGAGTAGGATGTACATGGAGCATACTGCCAAGAGAAGAAAAGTCTTTTAGATCAGTCCAGTCTGTTCAGTCTTTAACCAAATCTCTTTTTTACAATAATTTATCATTGTGAGATTGAAGTGGAGAGGACTCAAACCAGGACATGTGGGCAGAAACAAATGAGTCTTTATTTGGCTGAATCACAAAAGGTTACATGAACCAGGAGTCCAGGGAACACAGAACACAAGCAGGGAAATCAATAGTAGGATTTGACAAAGGGAGACGTATGAATATACTCTGGAGAGTAATTATGGATTCGAAATATGAGGCAATAGAGACACAGGTGCACGTAATCAGCACAGGTGGGAAGTAAAGACTGGAGCAAGACACACAAGAAAATCTACAAAAACAAGAAGACTTGATATGACAACAAATACAAGAGAATGGAAACTACAACCACAACTGATCGCATGCTCAGTGAATACCTCAGGCTGCAGAAACCCGAGAAAGAAGAGGAGCAAGGAGAAAAACCATCATGGAATGACAGGCCCCTGCACGGTATGTACCACCGGCAGATAGAAGAAGTGGCTGACATCCAGAAATCTTATCAGTGGCTGGACAAAGTTGGACTGAAAGACAGCACAAAGGCAATAATCATGGAGGCACAGGAACAAGCTCTAAGTACAAGATCCATAGAGGCTGGGGTCTATCACACCAGGCTGTGTAAAAATGCCCCGGAGACAGTCCAGCACATAACAATAGGAACGAGAATAACCGAGCCAAGATCCTATTAGACTTTGAGATACGGACAGACAAAGTGATGGTGGCTAACCAACCGGACATAGTAGTGGTGGACAAGCAGAGGAAGACAGCTTAGTGGTAGACAGTTATACTGAATGACAGCAACATCAGGAAGAAGGAACACGAGAAGCTGGAGAAGTACCAAGGGCTGAGAGAAGATGTGGAGGGTGAAGGTAACAGTGGTAATCAGAGTACTCGGTGCAGTGACTCCCAAGCGAGGCAAGTGTCTCCAGCAGATCCCAGGAACAACATCCGAGATCTCTGTCCAGAAGAGCGCAGTCCTGGGAACAGCAGATATACTGCACAGGACCCACAAGCTGTCACACCTCTGTTAGAGGATCCAAGCTAGAAGGATAAACAGCCTGCAGGGATAAGAGGGGATTTTTTTTTTTGGTTTTGGTTCTTTAATACGTATTTCCCATTGGGATTTTGTTGAGACGCCTGGGGGAATTCTAAGTTCTGGATTGGCCTACAAGAATACATCATCCCTGCACACTCCATAACACACATTGTTTTTAGGATTGTAAATCTTCAAAAATATATTACAATAACATAATTATAAAAATATCCCTCATTTCTAAAAAAGCTTACACGACAGAAGGTTAAATAAAAGTGGACCGTTAAACACGCATTAACTTTATACATAAAATGCTGTTTCTGAAGGCACAAGTAGCAACAAGATTTACGCTAACGTATGATTATTGTGTAGCATTAGATGCAACAAAACACTTTGCTGGAGCTAGTACAATACAGAGAAATAAATATATATAATTATTCAAACACATCATATCCAGAATACCTCCATTTTCATGGAGAAAACTACGCGTATTAGCTTTGCCCTACAAAGATGTTTTGGGTTTTTTTAAAGAATTTAGCCCTCTTGGACACAAGGAAGTGGTTCCACATCTTGCCAAAGTTAATTTTTCTTGTTAAGAGGCAGCTGAATAGAGAAAAAAAAACATTTTTACTTGTTTTTCTGTCTGGGTTTTCCATCTAGGTTTTCTTCTCTGGCTCCTGTGAATGTCCACATGTGGTGTGAAATTCGAGTGACTGGATATCCAAGAGCACTGCCAGCTCACTGAGCATTTCGCTATCAGATGTTTCTCCAGAATAGCTTTTTGTGATATAATTTCCACTTTGCACTTATCGGGAATACCTGACTTAATTTTCCCCCCGAGTTTCTGACAGTTTTAACTGACAGTCAGCTCCTGGGGGAGCACAGTGCTGATTGCTGGAAGATGTCAGGCTTTGTATTTCTATCCTTTAAGAAGGGGAGAAGTCTCTGAACAGCACAGCATAATACAGGTGGACTGAAGCACTGACTCTTATTGGTTTCAGAGGGTGTACTGTGCAATCCCTAGGAACGTACTGTACAGCTACTGTTCACTTTTGTTCAAGTTTTGAATTTAAGTTTCCCATTATATCTTATGTTTTGAAGTATTTGACGGCTATGGGTGTATTTCTGAGTTTTACAAGGAACCCTATTAACCACTTTTAAGGTGTTTCTATAAAAGCCCATGTCACATTATACAGACCAGGAAACATATTCAAGTTTGGATTATACGCCATGTAAGCCTTAAGGAAATACTCCCTGCCTTGAGTCTGTATAATAAGCTATGCTAATTGGAGTATACCACTAATACCATGAGAGTGGAATTGCTCATGTAACAACTTTAAGAAGAAAGAAAATTACAGTTATGGTTTTGTTTTTTTTAAGAAAACAAGGCTATGAAGATCTGAGAAAGTCACAACAACAGATTTGTTTTCAATTCTATCCATTTTTACTCAGTAAAACTTCATTGTGGTGAAATGGGTTAAATATCTGATGAATGCCTGACCTGAATTTGGCTGCTGTTGGACGGCAGGGGAAATGATTAATAACGGACACAACAACACGAGTTTATGAAAGAGAGAGGTTAAAGACACAGACACACACACACGTACACACATACTTGTACAGGAAACAAATGATGAAATATGAACTTGTCAGACAGGCAAGACCCATTACTGATGTTGATTAAAGAAGGTAATAAGAGAATTTAGGGAGGTTGCAGCATCTAGATCTCTTTCTGTTCTCCACTGTCCGAGTTATTACTTATGAACATTGACTTGCTGCCTTTTTACATATCAGTAAGGGCATCTTTAATTAGAAAGTTTGTGGCTATCAGTGTTCGACCAGAGTCTTTATTAAGTAATTTTTTTATTTGAAAGATGACCAAAGCAAACTGCACATGATGAACCTGACAACGGGCTGATATTATCAGAAGATAATAGAAGAAGAAGATCACAATAGCAATATTATTTAATATTTATATGATTTATTTTGGAAATGTTAGTAATACGGTAGACATTTATATTTTGAGGATATATATAAATTATGATTGAGTTAGAAGATTTGCACTTTCTTAACATATATTTAATTTTTCAGTGTTTTTTTTTAATTTCCCTATCCGTATTTCCATATTTATTATTTTGGGGGTAGAGTAGCTTTGCATGATTCACAGTTCATAACAATCCTTTTTTATTATACTTATTTCCTAGGCCTTTGTGAAACAAGCTGTTTCAGCTTCTTCCCCTTCCTCTAAACACATTTTCTTCTGATAGGCTTGAACGGGTTTGAACAGCTCGAGGGAGGGGCTTCTGTGCTCGCAGCCAGAGCCTTTGATTATGGTTGACTCGTCGGTCATGGCTTGCGTGAACTGTGACGTCAACAGGGACCGTCACCAGAGCTGTGACCGGCTTTGAAGTCACCGAGGTTTAGATCTTTTTTCAAAATGAGACAGTAAAAATGTCTCGAATCCCTGTGTGATGCTCTAGATGGCTTTCACAGTGCCTCTTATTGGGTTGTGTTTAGGAAGTTAGGCTGATGCATGACTCATGAGAAATGATAATGGGTTGGTTTAGGCACAAGTAGTGACTCAGAGAACCATTAAGACCAGAGTCATTTAGTAAGTTCCTTTTTGTGCTATTTTAAATTCAACTTTTTAAAAAAAAGTCTTTATTTTGGCATTTTGTTTTATTTGATTGTTTTATACACTCACAACTCTCATCTTTCACATTCTTTATGCTCATGCACGGATATATCAGTGAAATGCTGTATTTGCACTGAACCACGAGTAAAAAAAAAAAAAAAAAAAAAAAAAAAATTTTTTTCTT
>VUQG01045608.1:103619-116505 GCA_015106755.1 Etia nguti
GACCACAAGAAAAAAAAAAAAAAAAAAAAGAAACACGATCTTTTGCCTGGATAGAAATTAAAGGGACTTTTTGTTTTAATTTTATTTATATCACACCAGTTGACAACAGCAGTCCCCTCAGGGCATTTTATATTGTAAGGTAAGACCATAAAATTATAGAAGTAAACCCCAGTGAGCACACGACCCCCATGAGCAAGCACGTGTCAACAGTGGGAAAGAAAAACTCCCTTTTAACAGGAAGATACCTCCAGCAGAGGCAGGCTCAGGGAGGAGCAGCCATCTGCTTTGACTGGTTTGTGTGTGTGTGGGAGAAAAGAATAAAACACAAATAACATGCCAAGCTCATTATTTGAAACTTTGGCTGTATTTAATATAAAAATCTGTCATTTTTTTCTATAAATATGTCAAAAAGTTGAAAAAAAAGTGAAACTAAGTATTTTTTGTCAGCATTTTGTCAGCATATATGTGTGTATGTGTACTAGAAATTGCAATTTTATGCAAGATATTTTTTTGATACTATCCCTTTATGTGTTGAATTAATTTGATGAGATGCTGTGTAGACAGAGAACTCTTAACACAAAACACCTGTGAAACCCCCCCAATAATGTCGTGTTGTATCACGAGCAGAGCAGACGCCAGCTGCTACAGACTCTTAACAACAACCCAAATTAGTTTCCCTGTTTAAGGCTCCGTCTTATCAGACTTACAGCCACCTTAGCTTGTAGAATGAGCCTCCAAACAAACATTCATCAGCTAACATCGTTTTCCAGGTTAGGTAGCTAATTTGCTGTTCAGCTGTAACATATTAATCCCTACATTTAGACCTTGAGTAGATCATTTTTTCAATGAAAATCTCAGCTCCCTTGTACTGCTCAAACTATTTGTGCTGTGTGCCAGGTTTGAGTTTTAAAACTTTGGTCAATTTCAGAGATTTCACTCTTTATGTTATCATTTGAAACTCATTTATTGATTGATTTTTGGTGCTGCTATATTTAGCTGTGTATGTCCAAGACAAATTTCCCACATTGGACAATAACGTTTATTCTTATTCTTATTCCCTTGGCTCGGTCATCCCATGTTAGTACACCCTGCAAACTCAGACGCAGTTTTGTTTTATTGTTTGTTTTTTCTTTTTTGGTAATGGGGCATTTTGGATACTTCTGAAAGATCTACCTAAAATTTTAAGTTATCTGGAGGCCAGAAGATGTCACAGGTTCACATCCCCCATTCCAAACATTGGGATTTAGCTCCTGTGGCCACAGACAGCTGAAAGGACAGCTCTGAACATCGCTTCAGCTAAAAAGCTCCTACAAAAAGTGCAAATAGCTGTCCATTTATGCACACTCGATCAAATAAAAGTGGAGCAGCACACACTTTTTTATAACATGGCTTAATCTGCTTTAAACTAGTGCCAGACTGCCTGTTGACTCAGTGTCAGAAAAACAACCCATGCACGTAAGGAAGCTACAGTAGTCACTTCGGTCCAGTTAGACGGCAGTGTGATTCATGCTCTTCTGTTCCATTAACAGCACAGAGTTTACCCTTCACTTACAGCTTCACAGATTTGACTTTTCTTTCTGTCACACACATAACTGCACCTCCAGCCATCTAGGAAAAATAAGCATTTATGGTATTTCCCCAAAAGACTTTTGTTTTTCTCATAAATAATTTAAACTAAATGTGATTTTTTTTCTAAATCTTCATCTATTATGACTTAATTAAGATATTAAACAGTAGCACATGAACCTATTCTCTCTGCAGGCCGTTCCTGGTGCTGCCCCCGCTGATGGAGTGGATCCGGGTGGCGGTCGCCCACACTGAACATCGACGGAGCTTCTCTGTGGACAGCGACGATGTGAGACAGGCTGCCAGGCTGCTGCTGCCGGGCGTGGACTGTGAACCCCGACAAATAAAGTAAGAATACGATGCCAATAACAACATTTACTGCACAAACCTGCTGGAGAATGAAGCTCAGCGTCATCCATTGATGAAACCTGTAAGCCTCCACATGGACGTTCAGTCAGCAAGTGTTGCATTAGCATAAACTTCAACCTTATTACAACTTATTTGTTGTAATAAGTCTCGTATACCAAACACAAGAATGACTTGCAACAATCACTCACACTTTATTTTAACAGAATCTCATTCACAGTGTTGTGATCACATTGGAGACATGATCAACGGTTACCTGCACATATTTTTAGTTTCTGTTATAGATTTCAGGTCAGCTGTTTACATGTAACCTTACTTATTACATGGTGTTTACATCAGACAAAACACTTTAAGAGAGCAGTTTGACTTGGACAGAACTGATCAATATGTCATCCATTCATCCTCCTCAGTGTCCATCTCTTCTCTTTGTATATCAAACAGCTTTTCAGTAGAATAGTTGCTATTATTTTATTTTTAATTATTGAAACGTGTGTTTTGCGATTACCCTCTACAGAATTTAACAAAAACTGTCACCACCAGTGGGCAGAGTTTCACCAGCATGGTGCTGTTTTCATTTTCTTTTTCATCCTGTCTCTTTGCCCCAGGAGGCTTTGCCTTTTGCCGTCTCCTTTGGAAGCAGGAATGTGCTCCTTTGCTACAGTCAGGAAAAACACTGGTTCTAGATCACCACACAAACAAAACATTATCACAACCGTGTGCAATGAAACTGCAGTCCTGTTGCCCATGAAATGGTTGCTTTGAAGACAGGGACCAGCTTTGCAACTACTTGACGTCAGTTGCCGACTTCAAAACAACTCTGTCTGCTGTAGGTCTGTCAGTTTGGCTGGCAAATACATGCACTTTATCTGTGACAATACAGCAATTAATGGATAAATCCGCACACATAAATTCATTTTAACTGTCCAGCCACATCCTGACAGATCTGAAATAAATATTCCTCCACAAATAAGGAAAAACAAATAGTCCACTATTACAAAAAGATGCATTGCAGATGAGCTGTGTTCATCAGTGCATGATGACTCGGATTGATTGCAACAAGTTGGCAATGCGTTAGCATTTATTTGCAAACCTTCACCAATCTGTCTGAAAGTGACTGCAGTCGGCCCGAGTCTGACCGCGATGGTATGGGGAGGGATTGCCTTCCACCAGCTTACCTCTCTTAGAGGTTGAGGGCAACACTTGCAATCTCCAGATGACCAGGTGGCCTCTGCAACTGCTTGCAATTAGTTACTAAAAGTCAAAACCCTAATGCAGTGACATGGCAACCACAGTTTTTTACTAGTTACTAAAAGGTTGCCTGCCTGTTTAAATAAAGGCTTGCTGCACCATCTTGTGGTACAGATTGTGCAGAAGTGAAGCCCACGCCTGTTTGGACTTCAGTTGATATCTCTTTGACACAATTTAAAGGTGTTGTTTTTTCAAATTCAATTTGATAGTTATAGCTAATTTTAAAAGGGTTCAGCCTATTTTAAATAAATCATTTAAGGTTGAATCACCTTCAACCATGTCAGTTTGGACGCTACCATATTTTAAAAGAGCAAAAGCACACATCAAGGTGGGAGGCAGAGGGCCCAGGTCACTTAGTAGTAAAACTTTTGTTTTAATCCGATGCCTCAGCAACTCAGTTTGAGGTGTTTATATACAGCATTTTTGTTCTGTTTGTACTTTTAATCAGATTATATTGTGCAATGAAACCATTTTGTCTACAACTTTATATAAATAAGCAGCATTTAGAGCTAGCTAACTGACTTTTATCATCCCCTGACTATTCCACCATTACCAGCAGGTTTACATGAGTGGCGAATTTAGTGAAGTCCTTCAGCAGCCGTCTGATGGATTGCCATAAAAATTACAGGACACATACCGATCGTAACTCCACAGACTGCATTTAAAAGATGGAGATACATATTCATCACTAATTGGTTGTTGTAGATTATGATTTTAAAACCTCAACATGGGCATTTTGACCATCATATCATAATCATGTTTTGTTTTTTTCTTTTTGTTTATTTTTTTTGGTGGGGGGGTTACCAGATGTGGCTATACTATCTTACAAGGAAACTGAAAATTACTAATCAGTGGAAAGAAGCTTGCTCATTAAATGTTAACCAAAACTGGAGCACAGATTCTTGGATTCGGTTTCAAACCGTAGTATTTTTCAGATAGTTACAATTAAATGGTTGAAGGGGCACAAACACAGATTAGAGGACCCCTGTGATGAATAGCAACCAGCTAAAGCAGCCACATCCCAATTATATACGACTTTAACCCTTTAATACAATTTAATTTGTGTGAGTTTATTTATTAAGTTTATTGTTTATTTAATCTTAAAATGGGAATCTGTGGGGATTGTCATACATTTAAAGCTGGGCTGCAGTTTTTGACACTTTTGCATTGACTTCATTGTTTTCACCCACAGCAGTTGTTGCTGAGTGGAGCGTAAAGACTCACTAGAAGGGATGGCAAGGACAGCCAAAAGAAAATATGGAGCCAAACTAAACAAATGAGTGTGTGATTAATAGAATAATGTCGGGATTATAGACAAAAAGTGTGCGCTGGCCTTTAGTTCACAGGAGCGCAACCTGGATTGTTTTATTATTAATGACAAAATTTGTGGAGTGGAGGGTCGTGATGTTAACATTTCATCGTAGCCCAACAGTGAACTGAATTTAGCCTGGCACTGTAAAATTTAAAAGCTTTTTCATGAGGCTTGGCAGTTGCTAAACGAACTGTGTTTGTCCTTCTTTCTTGGACAGCAGTAACCTATAAATCTTCTCTCTGTATTTGTTTCTGACTCACTCACAGTCTCGCCTTGCTCGCCCTCTCTTTCTTCCCTCATTTGCAAACACTCCACAGCGGTTACAAAGCCGTGCACCATATTTGCCTCGTCTCCGCTCACTCTATAATCTGTCTGTAATTTGTCACAAAGTCACCGGGTTAAGAGTCTTTTCACTTTCCATGTATTTGTAAAGAAGTAATAAATGAACTACTTCGAGGTGCTAATTAACGCATCTCTTTGCATATGTCAGATATAACTGTCATGTAAATGTAGACCAACATCCGGCAAAGGTTTCTCTGTGAAAACTGCAGTTGTGACAGATGCTTGGATTAAGAGGTTTTACGAGGGATGTGAGTGGGTAATAATGAGTCACAGCAGAAGCCTTACCTGGAGAGAAGCTGCTTAAGAAAAGTACCGAACCAGAAGCAATCAAAGAGAAATGAGTGTTGACAAACTCAGATATTAGGGAACTGACTTTCAAATTGAAGCGGCTCAGTACTTATAAAGTTGCAAGTTTGTTTCCTCATACCGAGAATTTGAGTTATGAAAGACAGATCAGCAATCGTTTTCAGCTTCCTTCAGCATGCCGTGGAGATGTATGTCCTCGGATCTCAAAATCCATTTCTGAGATAAGCTTCATCTTAATCAAAATAATAGATCTGCTGTTTGTGTCTGCAGAGCCGAGGATTGCTTCTGTGCCACCAGAAAGCTGGACGCAGCCTCCACAGAGGCCAAGTTCCTGCAGGATCTGGGCTTCAGGATGCTCAACTGCGGACGGACGGACCTGGTCAAGCAGGCCGTGAACCTGCTGGGGCCCGATGGCATTAACAGCATGAGCGAGCAGGTCTGGCACCTAACACACCCACACACTCCTACACACACGCTCACATATATATAACAACTTTAAAATCCCACATTTGCACAGCTCAGGGGTTGGAGATACAATAAATTGTGGATTTCTAGCAAGTACCTGGCAACCCAGTGCAGTTCATGCACACATGCTGAGCACAGGCTGCTCTTTCTGAGTAATGCAGTGTGCTACATTCTTATGCCACGATACAGTTTTCATGCGTCTTTTTTTTTTTTAATGCAGAAGGAAAATAATTCACATTTTTTTCAAGACATTTTTCCTTTGTGTCTGTTTGTGTGTACTGCACTAACCCTGCACAAATGTCCCGCTGCTTCTTCTCAAAGTTATAACTCAATTTGAAACTCCAACCTTTCAAATTTCACACACCGCAGTTTTGTCAAAGCAAACCCCACCTCTGGGATACTTACAAGGTGTCCGCCAATGAGGGCAGGAGTGATAAATCATCACTGTCCCCCTTGGGAGCTTCATTTTCTCTCTGTGTTTAGTTTCACTTTTACTCGTTGTTTGGCGAGATTTAGGCGCCAAAAACTGCTTGGAGTTTTTGGGTTAAGAAAACATCTTATGACAGTAATAAAGGCGTAATGACCAAGCATTCATTTGTGATGATTTGGGAGTGAGACCAGGCTCGAAACACTCATCCAACAACAATCAGATGAACCCACACTTTACAGAAGTGCAAAGATCTCAATTATCCATCTAGTCTCAAAGGCATTTCTTAGATCTTCAGATCTTAGCTTAAAATGAGGTTGCACCTAGTGACAATTTACTTTATTGATTAACCTTTCAGTCGTCTAAATTAGATTGCTGATTGTTTTTCTGTCAATCAACAGACTGATTAATCATCTAGGAAACAATTATTATTTGAAAGGCTTTGTCGTCAGTGTCAAAAGCAATTCGCCGACTGTGTGCAAACAACAGTCCAAGTGATTTGGCACTTGGACATAGTGGTTCGTTGGGCCTTTGGGCTTGTTTCTGGGATATCTGACACATTCTCACTCTGATCAGTGTCTGGAGTTAATGAGAGTTTGAACACTTTGGTGTTTTGTTCTGTTCTTGATCCGCTTCTATCCGACAGAGATTGCGGACGGTTACGACCGGATGGTGGGTCAGTCTGAAGCAACATTTAGACGTTAACATCAAGTAACGTCCACGTGAATGCCAGGGTGCAGGGTTTCGCAGCAAAATGTAGAAGATAAATGTTTTGCACTTTGTCCACCAGTGGTTTTAACTGGGGATTAAACTGAAATCTGTGTATTTGGTTTAGTTGTACGCCCTTAAGCACCATCAAGTGGATCACAGTGATGCAGTCCTTTCAATCAGTCCTTGAAATATCACAAAAACAGCTTCATACATAAGTTGCTTATTATTTTTAGTTTTATTCACACATGTGAGCATTTGTCTGTGATGGAGAGCTACATCTTACATGGTGGTTTGTTATTTGTTGGCAACGTAGACGTGTTAGTTCTTGGCAGTAAAAGGACCGCGAAAGCTGCTTCTCTAAGCTGCTGATGTATCACAGATATTTGGTTCTTGCAATAATCCTCCTTTTTTGTGTATTTTTGCTTTCTTTTTCACTTTTACAAAAAATGTACATGCTCTTCATGCTTAAACACACTGCCTGCAACAACTTTCTCTTGAGGACAGCAAAGGGATAATAATGAATTTTTCAAAAATGTGACGTGGAATGGCTAACTAACTCTGCTCATCATATAAATCCACAATATTTCAGGTTATAACAGCTGGCAGAGCAAAGTATGTTTAAATTCACAGAAAAGAATAGCAGGGGTGTTATTCATTCATTTCTCCTCATCCTCCTCCAGATCTAATATATCAGGTGAGTGAGGTGAAGACGTCAAGTCCTTTGCAGCTCCACGTCATGCACTGTGACTAAGCCTCGCCCTCTTTGAGACCTCAAGGATCTGATTAAAGTCCCTCAGTTTTACTTCCATGACTAAAGCTTAAGATGCTGTAACCTCTGACTCACTCTGACTTCACAGCAGCTGAGAACTGTCTCAAAAGTACATGAAAATTATTGTTATTTTCTACATTTTTTTAAACACATAATTAAGATGAAGGCATTGTAGGATTCTTAACTTGACTTAATTCGCCACACATTTCTTAAAACTCGCACCAACTCCTCTTGGCAATGAAAAAAAACAATTCCTTCTCTTAATCCTTTCAGCACAAAAATGCATATTTCACCGGTCTGCAAAAGAGTGGTCTCATCCCCACAGCCCCTGCCGTCATGTGCTGCTATTAATTGCTCATTAAACACCACAACAGGCAGTGGCCCAGCGGGGACATGAATGTAACTGCATGAATAACAAAGAAAATACAAATATAATAATCAGTGGACCTCGACCAAATGCAATGTAGTAACTATGGTGGCAGTGAAGTAACGAATAAACCTGTTACGACCCCAGCTCGCTGGGGTAAGGGGGAGAAACATTAATTAACCAGATGGAAGAGGTTAAATGGGAGTTAATTCTTTTATTTTATGGATTTTTCCACTGGCAACGAAATTTTAGAAGCAAAGCAATCACAAGAAGAAGAAGAAAAGCAGAAGTGTGTTGCAGTTATTGTTTGTGGAGTTTTAGTTGAGGACCAATTATTCAGGACAAATATATCTGTTCACAAATAAAAGGTAACAAAAGTACAACAAAAACACATGAAAGTGGTAGAATCCAAAAAGGTAGCGGCATGAGAGGTAACAGAGGAAAGAAAGCATATGTATGCATACACTGAAGGCTGATGGTAACGAGACACAGATGAACATAATTACTGAAAGTGAGAACAACCAGAGAGTCGGAGAAGACACAGGAAGTAAAACTAGCAGAAATACTAAACACAGAGACAAGATTTACAATTGACATAAAGACAGAAACAAGGGAAGAATGGAGGAAAAAGGAATGAACAGGAAGACAAACTAAGAAATCAAAATTTACACTAGAACAATCTTAAAATGTCTCCAAAAGTGAACCAGAAATTCATTCTTCCACTTTAAGCAGAGACCCCCAGACCCTCCTTTGCTCAGCCACTTGCACCAGCTCTTCTGGGGGACACCAAAATGTTCCCAAGGGTCCAGGGCGTGTCCTGGGTCTGCTACACCTGGGTCCTAAACACCTTAACTCTTAGGGGTTTTGGACGCCTCCTTCCAATGTGGAGGAGTAGAATCTGTACTCTGAAACATTCCTGATCTCCTCACTGGTTGTCTAAGAGAATCGCCAATCACCCTTCAGATTCTCCTTTTTCCATACATTACCCAGAGGTCGTGACCATAGTTATGATGGTAGGAACCAGTATCCAAAACTCACTCTACAAAATATAAGAACCAAAACTTCAAACAAAACAACAAATAAATACCAGAGTTTACCAGATGTCCCTGACAATAGGTCGTACACTCACTGCCGCCTACCTAAAAAGAAAAAAAGAGGGGAGGTAGTAGCACCTCTCAGCCTAGTGCCAGGGATGTGTATGAATGAGAAATGCCTCAGCTTAGAGGAGGCAACACCCAATATCAAGTAACCTTGAACTTTGCAGTGTAAAAACAGGAGGTATGAGTCCTTTTAACAGCTTTCATGGTGCTGTGGATGGAGCCGGGGCCTGGAGAGTCGGATTAATCAAAGGTGGCAGTAGGCGGGATGCAGGAGGAGCAGTCAGGTGAGGAAGAGCAGAGAAGCAGATGCGAGGGCTTGCACACACCACCCAGCATACTGATCGCTTAAACTACACAAGCAGGGAGGAGAGGAGCAACCCAGGGCTGTAGCAGAGCGATATCCAGCTACAGATTGTGCCATGACCCTGCTGTTCATCCTGAAAGTGGAAGAATAAAGGATTTTTCTTTTGTTGCCTGCTACTGCAACACTTTTCCTGCACTGAGCGCTGACCGGTGGGGTCAGTATCTCAGTCCCGCCACAGCCAAGTGTCACTTGGGAATCTCCACCTTTGACAGTCGGTGGAAATATTGGTTATTCCCTGTGCTGCTAAGTGGAAGTTAATAGTGCAATCTGACTTTCCACGGTCAATAAGCTGCGCCTAGTTAGGTTTAATTAAGATGTGCTTGGCAATTCTTCACTCAGACACTCTAAAAAAAAAAAAAGTCCAGGTCTGAGTGATTAATGTTTGCTTAAATACATTATATATTGTTTCTAATATATTACAAAAAAATGTGAAAAACAGATATTTGCTAAATTGACAGATTGTGTTGACTTATGCTTTCCTTCTTCTCCCCTCACATAAATACAAGCCTGTGATGACATACAGGCTTTTATCTCCTTGTAAAGGAGGCTAAATGGAGCAAAGGACCAGACAGCATTACAGGAGCAATAAAGTAAAAGCTGGAGTCTGTCATAACAGCTAAGAGACATTTTGAACTCATCACGATGCTCATCGCGGTCCGTCGTCTCTCGCCCTTTAGCCGTCTGCTGATTAAGTAGATTGCTGTCCAGGAAATGTTTAAGAATGAATCACCACAAAGGGAGATCGGTCTTCAACATAAAGTGCTGTGGTGTGTTATGAGTGAGCCGTAAAAGGCCTCTGTTGAGCATAATGGCCCAGATCAGATATATGATTGAAGTCTGTTTTATGGAAGCTCATTTAAAACAGTTAGAAAAGTCTGATAAATGGGAAGAACTCACTGCCTCGTTTACAATAAAGGTCATTTTTAAGTTGTTGCTGTTGCTGCTCTTATGCAATTCTTTGCAGTAGCACTTAGATGGAGCAGCTTCATCCTGCAGCATAATGTGTGTGGGTGTGTCAGAATGCTCTGTGCATATGGAGACACGCAGAGATAGAAGACGTTATGTTAGGAGTTTCACAGCCCACCTTTGTGCTTTTGCCCTTGTTGGGAAGACACGGTTATTTTAAAGGAGTAATGAAAAGGTCCAGTAAATAAGAAGCTGTGAGAAACTGCCGGACATTTGTCTGACTTGTGTGCTGCGTTTGTATACTTATTACATCTTACTGCATTTTACAGAACGGGATCGATTGGTAGCCAGCAGTGAAGTTATAGCATGTACATAAAATGGTGATTTAAAGAAAATTACGTGAAGACTTATAATAAACGAGCTAATGTTGTGGTTATGGTCAACACGATCGTCAGTGATTGTAGGATTTAGCTAGGTAAGCTAGGTAAAAGCCTCCTGGAACAGGTCTAGACAAAGTAAAAACTGGAAGTGAAATGAGTGTGGAAGTTTTTCCAAAGTTTTCTGCAGAATGTTTTTCCAGCTGCTGCAGCAAACTGCTTCTGTGTCATCTGGGAATCCCTTTGCTCCTGCATTGATGTATTTCAGAGATGCCTGGCTGGTGCTTTCAGCCTGACTGTGTACCAAAACGATGTGCATGTAAATGGTCGCCATCATGTTATTATAGGAAGAGATTGGCATTTTTATTGTGCCTTTCTGGTCTGACCATTCAAGGCTCTTCACACCGAGAGTCACTTTAACTGATTCATACATTACTTATTCTGTGCACTTTAAGAGCTTTACCTCCAGGTAACCCAGCAATGATGATCTTGGACTGAGCACAGAAAGAACCCAGCAGACCAAAACCCACAACCTTTGTGCTATGGGGCAACAGTGCCATTGTACTAGAGCAGTGTTTCCCAACTACTGTGCTGCAGCACATAGGTGTGCTGTGGAAAATTATCTGGTTCCACCTGATTAGTACTCTCCCATCCAAGTACTAACCAAGCCTAACCCTGCTTAGCTTCCGAGATCAGTCGACATCGGGCGTGCTCAGGGTGGTATGGCCGTAAGCTGGTTAGTACTCTAAGCGATCGGCGTGAGTAACGGACAGAACAATTACATTTTCTTCCCCTAGAGGGCAGTACAACTACCTGCTCTAAATAAATGGCTTACCAACTGCCAGTAAAACACAAGAAGACGAAGAAGAAACTACTTTTGTTTGGTGGTGTGCCGTGTGATTTTTCTAATATGAAATATGTGCTGTGGCTCCAAAAGGCTGGGAAACACTGGATGAGTGTGTCAAACATATGGCCCTGGGACCAGAATTAGCCCACCAAAGACTCCAGTCTGACACTGGATGGCTTTGGAGAATGTAAGGGAAGGTATAGATTTTGGACTTTCAACTAAGTTTTACAGCTTTTCCTACTGACAAAGACTTTCCCCATGACTGTTCATACTATACGAAAGTTACAAAATAATAGATAAACATTTAAATAGCAGAAAAAAAATCCTGTTTGTTTTTTTTTCAGACTTTTACGGTGGGTCAACAGTAAAATAAAAAGAAAAGAAAAGTTAGCAAAAACCTTCTGTTGTAATCACAGAACAGTCTGGACAATGAGGCACCTGAACTTTTTCTTTAATTTTGCACGTTTGTTGACTCCCAAAGAGTTGTGCTGCTTGTGGCATTCGACTTCATTGACTCACGCCCAAGACGCTGATCAACGTCGCAGCGTAGAACGTCAGAACTGGTCAAGATCATCGAGCTACTACGAACCGCCTACGATGGCTTGACCAGCCAGGTACGTATTCGTGACGAAGTGTCCGAAGAATTCCCCATCATGACCGGGGTCTGGCGGGGCAATGTGGTGTCGCCGCTGTTGTTCAACATCGTCATCGATGCGATAATGCGTAAGGCATTCGAGGGCCGCCGCGGAGTCCAAGCCTCGACCGACCGATTTATCACCGATCTAATGTTCGCCGACGATAGCGCCGTTTTTGCCGAAGACGACGCCGAGGCGACTGACACCCTCTATGACATCGCCCGGCACTCCAAACCGTACGGCCTCAAGATCAACGCCGAGAAGACCAAAGTCCTGACCGCTCACCAGCGATCGTCCACCTCGAAGGCGTGCAGATCGAACAAGTCCAACAATTCAAATATCTGGGGTCACTCGTCGAGGAGAAGAAAGTGGCATCATCAGCGGAGATACGCTCCAGAATTGGGCAGGCGGCGGCAGCGTTCGCTTCCCTGCGCTGGTGCGTCTGGAAGAAGAGCAACATCTCACTGGCGACAAAGATCCGCCTTTACCGAACCCTGATCCTGCCCATTCTACTCTACGGCGCGGAGACGTGGACGATGCTCAAACACGACCAGAGCAAGCTCGAAGTTTTCCTAATTCGTTGCCTTCGATGCATTCTCGGTGTTTCCCTTCACAACCGTCATTCAAATGACACCATCCTCACCAGCTGCGGCAGCCAACTGACTCCGATGGTTTGGCCACGTTTGTCGAATGGACCCGAGCCGCTACCCCCACGGCCTACTCTGGTTGCCCCGCCCCGCCGATTGGAGGGTGCAGCGAAATGCACCAAAGAAGACAT
>VUQG01045608.1:116525-137646 GCA_015106755.1 Etia nguti
GCGTCTGGAAGAAGAGCAACATCTCACTGGCGACAAAGATCCGCCTTTACCGAACCCTGATCCTGCCCATTCTACTCTACGGCGCGGAGACGTGGACGATGCTCAAACACGACCAGAGCAAGCTTGAAGTTTTCCAAATGCGTTGCCTTCGATGCATTCTCGGCGTTTCCCTTCGCGACCGTCATTCGAATGACACCATCCTCACCAGCTATGGCAGCCAACCGACGATCGGCGACCTAATCCAGCGGCGCCGACTCCGATGGTTTGGCCACGTTTGTCGAATGGACCCGAGCCGCTACCCCCATGGCCTACTCTGGTTGACCCGCCCCGCCGATTGGAGGGTGCAGCGAAATGCACCAAAGAAGACATGGACAAAACAAATCGAGGATGATTTGAAGGCCCGTCGACTCAACCTCGAGCAGGCAAGAACCATCGCCTTAGATTGGAGGATCATAGGAGGATCATAGTTGGTCAAGCAAGAGAACCTGCAGCACCTACAGCAGCGTACTGGTTGCGCGGCCGACCACCACTGCCGGATGCCCGCTAAGGATAAGTTTTAAAAAACCACCATAGTGACAGTTGTTTGCGTATTGCATGAATACTATTGAATTATTGAATTTATTGAATTTCCAGCAGCTGTGTGAACCATCTGCTTTCGTCTGAGGCATGAGCCTGAAGCACAACAGCTTTTTTCCCCACTTAAGACAGTTGTTTCATCACTTACTGCATTCATCCATTATGGTGTAATTCGGAGAAAACAGTGTTAGAGTGATGGAAAAGTACCCAAAAATATGTCTAGATTGTACAGAGACTATAATGTCACTGTTTGTTTGTTTGTTTGTTTGTTTGTTTGTTTGTTTGTTTGTTTGTTTGTTTGTTTGTTGGAGTTAGACAACCATTATCTTATGTTGATGCTCCGTTCTTGAATGCGGAAAGATCCAGAACTTAAACTTCAAAGATCACCAGCACATAAAAATTATATAGCTCGAACAGCCATATTTGATTAGTATGGTTAAAAAAGTTATGGATTAAAAAGCCAATTCTCTGCAAATTTATACATCTAGTATGCAGTTTCACAGGATTACAGCTTCTTAAAAGGCTCAAGAAGCAACATTTCAGCTAATCTCAGAAGAGAAATACAGTTATCAACAGCAAAAAAAAAAGATGACATTTACCTGCATTTTGTGTACAGAAATGAGTTGATATACCTTCAGTCACATAGCTAAAACTCAAAATGTGACATGCAGCTCACTATTTGCCATTTTAGAGGTGTTACAAAATATTTATTTATGAAATGATTTTTCCTTCTTCATACTAAACTACAAAATTCCTAAATCATAATGGTGTTTGCTTATATCAAGATAAAGTCTCTCAGTGATTTTATCACTTTGACACAGCAGTAACCAGTGTCAAAGTCTAGTACATGTGGACTCACTAATTAGGCCAACCTAAGAGGTTGCTCAGAGGTTCTCATCAGGACCTCTATCATGAACATGATAGAGGTCCTGAATGGGAATTTAACCAATGCATAGGCCTCAAAGACTCATTCTGCATCGGCTGCTGATTGCTTTGAAAGTTATCTTGAAAAGGAAAGAGAAAATCTAAGAACTGCACAAGAAGCACAGACAATGGCTGCAGTGGACACTTTTCATCATTTCGCTCCACAAAAAAATAACATATTTTTATATTATATATTATCGTTTATTATTGACTCCACAGTCTAGTGGTTTTCTTATTTGCCTACCAAGGGACAGAAAGCCTTGAATAACAGGCCCCATCATGTCTTAAAGTTTCCAAAAGTAGAATGAGATGCAGACCCTTCAGCTGCCAGGCCTTCTCCTGTGCAGCTCCAATTTTCAGTTAAGACACCTTCACTACTTTAAAAATTATGCTTAAAACTATCCTTTTAGGTAAAGTATATAGTTGGGGCTGAATCAGGTGGCCCAGAACCATCCATCTCTTAGTTTTGCTGCTATAGGCTCAGAATGCTGCAGGACTTTTCGTGATGCACGTAGCACTTCTCCTCCACTCCCCATTTCATTTCCCATGTGCTTATATGCCACTATTGCATGTGATTCATTTTGCATACTTTTTCCCAGTAGTTTGTGTTTTATCCTGTTTTGTTTTCTCTCTGTGCTGCTCCCAGCTGGTCACCATAGATGTCTCAGATCATTGGGGTTCTCTCTCTAGGATTGCAGGGTCTTCACCTTGTCAACTGATGCCATATAAATAAAACTGAACTGAAGTGGATAAAAACATAACTACACATCCTTTGAAATACCATGTCTGCAGGCTTGTGATGAGCTTCGACTTCTCCCTCCTAACATCCCCACGACATCTGCGGCACTCCAAACACTCATTAGACAAATTATACCAGGATTTGTTGTTGATAGCTTTCCCATATTTCTGTTGCAATGTTTGTATGGTGTAAACTTATCTTCCCCTCTAAGCTACATGGCTCCTTCCTGTCCCCTTCCCTTGACAACAAGGAAACAGTCCTAAGAGGATAATTGGGCCCCTCACACTTTTCTCTGGCTGTACTGTTGAGAAACTCATTCTGCTTCTCTGTAGGCACACTTTAAGATTTCCTTAAATGTGCTTCCAAAGCCGCAGGGATCATATGCCTTCACAAACTGTCAGCTTGCTGCATATTTCTAGCGTCTTTCTGCTTTTCTTCAGCATACTATAGTGTGACATTGCAGTACAAAAAAAGTAGGACTTAAGGAAGATAGTGTCTACTTTAGATAACCCCCGCACGTTAGTAAAACTTTTTTATACCAGAGTTTTTAAAGGTTATAAGATGACTAGAATAAGGCAGTTTTTCAAAAGATAGAAAAGGGCAAACTTTAAACAACTAAGAGCTTTGGCAGATAGTTGAAGGGGGAAGGGACAGGCAGTTTTGTTTAAAACATCTGCCTCTGATCTGCACTTATAAACATCCACCTTCTCCGGCCTTTACTTCTGTGTCTGCATGTGCTTTTGTGCATTCAAAAAAGCAGGCGAGAATACAGTATAAGGTGTAGAGTGTGTTTGTTTTTGTGTGTAGTCTGGCATCGTGCCATCCACCTTGCACAGCCTTTTTTAGATGGACTCAGGGGAGATTTTTAAAACATCTAGCGAGCAATTTCATTAAATCATCTTATTTATGATTTTTTTTCCCTCAGTCACTCAAGGCCATCTTTGCTTCTGGTATAAGATTAGAATTTTTATGCCACAAAAAAACATTACTGTAAACAGCCAAAAAGCTTCTTGAAAGCGATGACAGAAAAAAGGTCTGTAAATTTTTGCTGGAAAATTTTTTGCAGGATTCGTCTGTTTAGAGTTATTGCTTTAGAGATGATACTGGCAGTGTCAGTGCTCAGTTTTCAGTGAAACGGCAATATGGGAAGTATAGGCAGCAGTGTTTTATCATCAGCTGTTAAATTACCCCCTTTCATCCCACCGGCAACAATTGTTGCCTTTTTAACCCCCTATTACATTAACGAAAATTAAACATATTGTGTGTTTAATTTAAGGAGTAAGATGTAAGGAGTAAAATGCATGCACTTATTTTGCAGGGAAAATTTTGGATTAAATGGCTTAACATAAAAAATACAGTCTTCATGGTAAATAACAGTGACAGTAGTTTCATCTGTTCTTCGTGGCTTTGATGTAACCAGAATTTCTTCTTCCACCTACAATTGAGAGAAATGAATGCTTTGAAAAATGATATTCACAAAATTCATCAACAGTCACATTAAAAGATTTGCAATAGACCTCTACCAAATACACAATGGCAATAAAAAAATGTTGGCGATGAGATCTGCTTTTTTGAACAAAGTTTCCTTCACCACTACTGCACTGGGTTGGATGCAGGCATCAGAAATCTTTCCATATATCACGAGGATTGGATTGCCAGACATTCCTACCATGAGTAGTGTCTGTACCCTGCCTCCCTCTCAGCTTGTTATTTTGTTGCAGATCTATGATGGATATCAATCAGCAGCACGTGTAACACCTGGGGCCAAGTCTGCCTTTAATGTCTTTATAGTTGGTTTGCAGCCACAGCTGCAGTGATGTGGACGCTGTACCAGTCTGTCCTGGTGAAGAGAAAGCTGAAAAGCAAAGTTGTTGAATTACCAGTCGATGTACGCCCTTACCCTCACCTAGCTTTGGGTAGTAACCGAAAGAATGAGATCACAGATATAAGCGGTGGAAATTAGCTTTCTCCAAAGGGTGGCTGAATTCTTCCTCAGAGATAAGGTGAAGAGTCCAGTCATTTGAGTAAGGCCCAGAATAAAACCACTACTTCTCCACATTGAAAGGAGCCAGTTGAGGTTGCTCGGCACTCTGATCATGATGCTTCCTGGGTGGGATGTTCTGGGCATGTCCTACCGAGAGGAGGCCCCAGTGACCCACAGCATAAGTGGAGAGATTATATCTCTCGACTTTGTGCCCTGGGAACCCCTCAGTGTTGCCCTGGATAAGCTGAAAGAGGTGGCTGGAGAGAGGGAGGTCTGAGGTCTTGTTTGCTGTGCCCAGTTTGTGACATAAATATTAAAAATATTAATGGCTGTATGTAAAAGTAGGATGTACCCTCACTCGTTTTGAACTCCACATTTTGAGGCCATAAATGTACAGTAAGTAATTTTAGGGGGTTATTTAAAAGAAAACAAGAAAGTTGTGCTTATAAATAAGTACATTGATTAGTGTGTATTTATGTCTTCCAACAAAATGAATGTGTTCTCAGGAACCATTAAAGAGTAAATCCATTAAAGATACATAGGAGCAAGCACCAGTTTGTGGAATCTGCCATGTTGGCCTGTCATCCTGAATACAGTAGTTGAGATGAATTATGCATTTGAACTGATTGGATTCAGGCGACTGCAATCTGCAATCTACTGACATCTAGTGGTGAGATTTTACACACTGTACCTTTAATGTTCGTATTTTGGCAGCCACCATGGGCTTGGTGTTGGGACAGAAGTTATATTTAGACCAGAATATGGACTGCTAATTTTTCCATTAAGCATTGTTGAGTGAGCTGCATCCCAAAGACATAGATACAAGCTGATTAGTACTAAGTATCAGACTAATACTACTAATACTGCACTCACAAATTGAAGCACAAACCTCCACAAACACAGTGGCAAGGTCCAGTAACAAGAAATTATTGAAATTAATAACCCTTCAAAAATCTAAGTTAGGTATTCATATTCTTACATTAACATGACTATCTGCAGCTAGCAATTATTTTGTTCATATTTTTTGATGATTGCATTAAAGTTTTCTTTATTTGTCAAGCTACTGCTGCAGACTACTTGCTATGATTTAAGGAGCATTGACTTCTAGCTGTGCTCCAGTGCCAGGTAACATGGTCCCTAGTGCGCACTAAAGTGACCTTTTCATATCACTGCTATCAGGCGCAAACACAACCAATCACACGTGATTGGAGGTTCAGCAGTTAAGTTAATCTCCATTTACCCTGTTGGTCTGTGCTGAGTATGCTGTTGCTTCATCTTCTTTGTCCTATCAGTCTAAGATGTAAACCGATTGCATTATGGTTTAAATGGAACATGTACAGCAGGGGTGTCGAACTCCAAGTCTCGAGGGCCAGTGTCCTGCAGCTGATTTAAATGTCTTGAAGTTCTCCAGAGGCCTGGTAATGAACTAATCATTTGATTCAGGTGTGCTGAGCCAGGGTGATATCTAAAACCTACAGGACACCGGCCCTCGAGGCCTGGAGTTCGACACCCCTGATGTACAGTGTAATATCTCATCCACCAGTGGAAAACGCCATTCCCATGCCAGACATCAGCGCAGACAGATAGTTGTGTGAGCACGAGAGTGTGAAGCTGAATATCCCTGCTAGTGTGTCGTTGCTTCTCTGGGAATGCTCCATTGACTGGCTCAAAGATTAATTTATTTCCCACATTGAGGACCTGTGGGCATTCATCTCTTTAGCTACAATAAACACACTACAGCAACCAAAGCTATGTGTTTGTGTGGCTCACAGAGGTTGATGGTCTGTGATATGGCATTTCTCTTTGGAGACAGAGAGTTTAGCTGACTGTGCTAGTGATCTGCTGTGCTAGTGTTCAAGGGTAATTAGTTTTGGCTCTTCTGGCTGGTTTCTGGGAATCAGGATGCATTTATTATTATTTTACAAATAACTATGGCAGTTCCCTGTAAATGGGTCAAATCTTCTGTACATCAACAGCCCATTATCAGGGCACCTTGAGACTACAATAGAAACATAATGTTCCCATTTACTGCTTGTTGGTTGTAAAGTTGATTAAAATCTTTAACATACTGACATAAACATTTGAATAAATATAATTATTTAGTAATGGTCAATAATGTTAAACTTCAGTTTGAGTTATCCTATGAGGTGCAAGCTGATTAGTAGAGAATTGTAATATGATTTAAAACAAAAATCAATACAGTTCTATATTTCATTTTCATATCATGAATTATTTTTTTCAATATCACTAAAACTTTTACAGATTTACACACTATAAGAAGTTGGAAACATGTACAGTATGCCCACTAGACACATGATTACATATTTATGTCTAGGCGTCTACAGTCAAGTCAAGTTTTTATAGGAATCTATGCAGGGTAAGCAGCATAGATATAAATAAGCGCACCCCTGTTGTTTCTATAGGAATTAAGGCGCTAAGCAGCAGCCGGGTGGTGCTAATCAGTTGCTCTTAATTAACTGATTATAAGCAGATGTGGTCGCTGGAGGTTTGCCTACAAATGCAAAAGTTTAAGCAGGTTGCTGGTCTGAACTATTCAGGTGTGTGTTAACACCATCTTCCCAGGGATGAACATCCCAGTAAAAAGTACAGACCGTGCAATGATTAGAGAAATTGCAGAAACCGAAGAGCTCAGACTCCACAGGCCTCAATTAGCATGTTAAATGTTAAAGTTCTTCTCTCTAGCATCCAAAGTGGAGATGTTTGGCTAAAATCCACAGCACAGTTCTTATGTATTTTCTTTTTTGTTTAGTTTAGTTTTATTTTTTGAGGAGAAAAAAAGAAACTTGAACCACCTTTAGCATCTTTTAAATAACCAAAATCGTGCCATAAAACAGGCAATGACAAGATTCAAATGTCCTGGTGGGAGCTTAAGAGAGCTCTGTATAAAGGATTGCCCGCATACTTAAATGAACTAAAGCCACGCCGTAAAGACGAATGGGCCAAAATTCCTCCACAACAATGTGAGAGAATGAAACAGTCATACAGAAAATAATTACTTCAAGTTATTACTGCTAAAGGTGAATCATGGGATGTACTTAGTTTTTCACAAGCTTGCTCTGAAAACATCTGTCAGATGACTATACGTATGCATATGCAGCCGTATTAGGAGACAGATTAATAATGAAAAATGGCTTAAGAAGACAGCAAATGAAGCGTGATGTAGGAACTTTTGAGTCGATATAAAAAAACTACATATATGTTGACTACAACTATTGTATTTGACATCTTAATCATATTTAATTTTATTTCGAATGCTGAAATGGTCTTAAAGGTCTTTTTCTATTATCATTTTTCAAGCTTGTGCATTATTCAGCATAAAACGTTTTCTTCTATAGATCCACCATAATCACCAGAACCACACGCATTTATAAGTAATCCTGGCTTTCACTGCATGTTAAATGCAGAGGTGACATAGTATTTAAGATGATGCTGTGAAAATGTGTGTTGAATTAAACAAAAATCATATGCTTTGTGGCTATAAAGACACAGAACACAAGATACATTTACCATGATCTCTGAGCTGGTATCATGTAATTTCCTCTACTTTCTGGGGGTCATGCAGTTTTAGATCTTGTATGTTTAAACAACAGCAAATGGAACAAATCTGGTTATAATTATTTATATATTTGATCCCATTTCTGGTGTGTTTATCTTTAGGAGGTAAACAGAAAACTGTACAGTTATTTTGCTACTGCCGGGTCTTTCAAAGGTCGACAAATCCCCTAGGAAATATTCTTAGTAAGAAACTTTCCCTCCTCCTGTCAACAATAATGGATAGTGTTCTTTTTTCAGAGTAGATTTGCACCCAGAGGGGCTGTTTGGCTGATGAGGTAGAGATATTGCATTTCCTTCCACACTGTAATTGGTCACCAATGCATGGGACAAAATTACATTTTGGCTTTGTGATTTCTCCAAAGGGCTGATTAATATTAACAAGCAAAACAGATTTTTTTTTTATGCCAAACTTCATATTTGCGTGTTGCACGGTTCAGGTGACCTTTATTTTCTTCTGAGCTATATGGGATGTTGAAATTTATTTAGACAATGCTATGGTAAATGTTACAAAAAATAAATAAAAATTAGAGACAGAGAGAGAAACAAAACCACCACTTTCTATACTCTTCACACTTTTTTATCATTATTTTCTTCTCATTCCTGTTTCTGGATTATATGAAAGTCAGAACTTGCGAGGTTCAGTTCTCCTCTATCATCCAGTGACCCGCTGAGCTGGGCATTAAATCACTTCTGTCAGCCAGACAGCTAATAGGAGCCAAGGTTGAGGAACTTCGACTGTGTTTCTGCAGTAGTGGTGAAGAGCAGAAAATGTGCCTTTATAATGTAATTGTTGTTGTGTTTTTTTCTTTCTTGCAGTCTCAGCAGAAGTGCATTGTGATCTTTGCCTTGGTGTGCTGCTTTGCTGTATTGGTGGCCTTGATTTTCTCTGCAGTGGACATTTGGGGTGAAGACGAGGACGGGATCACAGAGGAGAACTGTAGCAAGGATTGCAGGTGAACACTGCTGAACTGTAAACACACAGCTGTAGAACACCCAGAGTGGTTTCCAAACTTTCTGCCTCATCACAAGTTAAAAGCTAAAGCTGATTTTTTTTTTTCTTTATAGAATAGAATAGAATAAACCTTTATTATCCGAATGAGAAATCTGAAGGTACACAGCTCTTATAGCAAGAGGAATATAGAGAAAAAGACACAAGGTAGTCCTATATACATAAGCAACCTAAATTCGAACAGAATTGTATGCTAACCAGTTGCGTCTAGCTATATTATATCACTAGTTATTCATAATTATCACATTTTGACCCTTTTTATCATAAGACCTTTAGGGCAGTTTTTCCTTTCACCTGTACTTCTCATTGTGTTTGTTCTATTGTATTACACTTCCCATTAGTCAAATATATTGGAAGTTTGGTTTGAATTGATAACAAATAGATTCAAAGTAGGATTTAAAAGTTACATCAGTTTCCAATTTTTCACTGATATCTACCTGCGCTGCATCAGCAAGGGTAGATATCATAGTCGGGAAGTTTATTTATGTTTTAAAATCAGTATGTTCACTGTTGACAGCATTGTAAGGTCACAGGATCTACAGTGAGCTCACAAATCAGGAATAAAGGCTTGCAAAACAGTGCTGCTGCAGCAAGTCCTAAAACTCTGAAATGACGTAGCATTTTTCACTTGTGATTCCCTCATCACAAAGTCAAATGGTAAATGGTTTTTGGGGTTGGGGTTCTCATTTTTTATGGGGTTTTTCTGAAACGAGCTCTAAGTCATTACACAAACTTTAGATTTAAAGATTTTAAAAAGCGCATCTGCAACAAAACACAAAAGTAAATGCCACTCTTGAAGCTTCTATGATATTTGGTAACAAGTGACTAAATGAGACAACAGAAGTCGAGAACTCAGTAAAGGCCATTCAAAGCATCATGCCAAACACAGAAGTTTAGTGGTGGAGATCAAATTTAATAAATTAAAACTATTTATGATAATTATCAAAAATTGTAAATGTGGCATTTTTTGTTTATTTCCCACTGAACTTATTTTCTGAAGTAGTGAAGGTGACTTACAAATTAGCCTTTGAAATAAAATAAAATGTAATTTAAAAATAATACAATAAAATAAAAATCCCTGTGGCATTCTAGGCTGATATCACCAGGTGGCAGATGGAAATAACACACACAAAACCTCAGAGCTGAATAAAATTTGACAAGCTGTTGTTTGAAAATGAGACATACGGTGATTCCTTTATTTTTACAGGGTTTAATGTGGATAGGACCAAAATGCTGTACACTGTAGGCAGAATTTCAAACTAAAGAAGCATCAAAATCAAAGGCATCAAAATGGCCAACAGAAGGTTAGTGAGACAAATGTGAAGACAACCAGGGGGAGACAAACAGAAAGCAAAACAAACATAGGACAAAATGAAACAGGAAATACAGACATTAATACTAACACTTAACAAGTAGAAGACAAGCGAATCCAAAGGAAAAATACTGAACACGGTGTCAAGAAGAGTCATGAAGACAAAAAAGACAAGACCAAAGAAGAAATAGATGGGGAATGAATGAAGGAACTTCAGTTACTAATATCAGAAACAAAGTCATGAAGCAAAACAGGAATGAAATCATCCAAGTTGGCACGGGAATTAAAAATAATAAATAAATGGAATAAAAAAAATTTAAAAATCAAAACCAGGACCCCAAAAACCACAGA
This sequence comes from Etia nguti, assembly GCA_015106755.1. NCBI lineage: Eukaryota > Metazoa > Chordata > Actinopteri > Cichliformes > Cichlidae > Etia > Etia nguti. Next base: position 126,997 of record VUQG01045608.1, read on the forward strand.
AAAAAAAGCTCCAAACACCTGGAAATTAAAACCCGAGCAGAAGCCCAAACTCAAATATATAAGTCATCAAAACTAGAGATCACTGACATGTTTAGATGTAAGTAGACATCCGAGATATGAGAAGAAGCAGTTAAGCACAACAAAGGAGCGAAGCATTTACTAAGAAATGAATATCTTTTGAGACTTTGGTTGACATGAGTTAAGTAGCTTCTCTTTTGCTTGCCTGGGCCTTGGCAACTGTAAACTGTCTGGAATTGTTTGCATTGTAAGTGAGTTGACTGCTGTCTAAAGCACCAGAACATAAAAAATGTCCCTCCCCCATGGGTGTGAAATGATGACCAGGCTGTTCCTAAAGTTAATTTAAACCAGACTTTAGCAAGTTTCTACAGTCTGTTCCAAGTTTTAAGATTATAGATCCCCAGACAAAAAAAGTGTAAAAGCCAGTGCAGTACATCCTTGTAGTCCAGAGTGAAAATGGCTGATCAGCAGGCATTCAGCTGATACAGCAGTCCTGTTCTCCTGCTCACCACTTCCTACTGGTTCCTCTCCATTAGACTCTTATTATTCAATTTAACATTCAGCCTTGAATTACTTCCTTCTTCTCTCTTTAAGTCTGTGTCCATTTACTCTCTCCCTCTTCTTACTCCAATCAGCTATTAACAAGCCTTTAGAGAACTCTATTGGGCATCTATCTCTTCCACTCAAGGCTGAAAGTGTAGTCCCAACTTGTAAAGACAAATTGGACTCCCCTTCTCCTCTGAAGGACCCCTAAAGCTAGTGGGTAGAATGAGAGATAAATACAAGGCCAGGGCAATGATTGAGGGATGGTGATCCGGATGGAGGGAGAAAAAGAAAAAGTTATCGGGGTAGACTTGGAGTTTGAATCAGTGAGACATGAACAGATGTTGTTTGCTTGGCAGGCAAATTCCAGAAATGTGTGCTGTCAGACTTCTACGCGTACACTGTTATTTATTTCACATGAGCTTAGCGATGACGTTTTGACTGTGACATGCATCATTTTAAAGGACTACAAGATGTAATTAATGATTTCATAAAGCGCTTTGCTCAAAGCAAGTCCCAATGCAAGGTCTGAAACGTGATAAATTACTGTGAGTTTGACACATTCGTAATGGGGTTGCGGTGAGACTTGCTCATGCAAGCCCTTTACATTTCTAAAGCGAATTCATCAAAGCAAATGCATCTACGGCTCATACCGGCATTTCTTATATGGAAGGTTCTCACTGAAAACGATCTAGTGATTAACTTAAAAAATGAAACTACTGAACAATCGAACAGAGCCAGTCAACCTCGATGCTGTGTAGCCATGACTCTCCTTTAACTAAAAACCCCACTTGAGCTTCCAAATAACATGTCAGCAGCTTTTATTTGCGATGTTGTAATTTTGACTTGTCAGCTGTTTGTTTTGTTATGTAGATTTCCTTTTAATCTGCTTTGGCCTCCATAATGAATGATGCTAATTCTTGCATCCAAGGAACAGGATGGGATTAGATGGGAGTTGCTGCCACTCTGTGTCCTCACTGACGCAGATAGTTGCTACATGTTTTCCTGACAGTATAATCAAACACATAATTAATTTGATTTATACTACCTCTTCCGATGATAAACAGTGTAATCTACAACTGCACTGAAGCTTGAAGTCTCTTAGGTATACAACAATGTGCATGTGTGTTCCTTGGTTGTTGGAACAAAGTGGGAGCATTAACTTTCCTCTAATCTCATCGTATCCAAATACGGGTCTGATCCATCCCTGGTGTACATCTATAATTGCTTCATGTAAGACAGCTAATAAGGAGGTTAGTATCGATCCATCAGCTACTGTGGAAATGCAGAAAGCATGCTTGAAGAACCACGCTTGCCTCATCCCTAAAATCGGACGCATTTCAGATATCATATACAGATAATCTGAATATGATAGATGGATCTAACAACATGGCATCGCCCATTGGTTTGCAGAGAGGACTAACACTTTTTTAGCTAAGGCTAGCAAGCTTGGTTAGCCATAAACTGTACTATAAATCCAATGCACAAAACAAAATCATCTGTACTAAAGTTATTATGAAGATAGAAACTACCCATAGAGGCCAAAAACATTTTGTACCTTACTATAAACACAGTTTTCAAATCGTGCCATTTTAACATAGGAGTCTGTGGGGACTGACTCACTTTGAGACAGCCTCAAGTAGCCATGAGAGTAAATCTAACTTTCGGCATTTCCACACAGGCTTCATATTTCAAACCTCTCTGAAATATGAAGCCTTGAACAGACAAAGATTAAAAGGGTCATCATGAAGACAAATTCAAAAGGTGCATTTGGTGTGTAAAAGAGTACATAATATAGTCCACGTTTAAAGTTTTTATATTGCAAACTGCTTTAGTAAATAGTTAGTTAGAAATTAAAAGTTTATTCATATAAATAAAAAATATATTTAAAATTAATTACTAAATGGAGTCAGTTCCGTTTTAATTTCTTTTTAAAGACCATGTCTAAGTTCTTAAATAAGCTGATTTAATGAATTTGAGGATTGGCATGCTCCCTTAAAATTTAAGAATAGAGCACAAGTGACATCAAATTGGCAAAGTCTTGATTTGAGCATGAAGTCTTTCAAGTCTGCTAGTTTCTATATCTCAATGCAACCACCTCTAAAGTAGCTGCTGTCCAAAAAACTAATTATTCGGGACTTTGGGAAAGTTAAATAACGTGTACTTTCTGTGCACAGAAAAAAAAATGTGTGAGTGACAATTTGAAACAATGGCAGGTATTCTGCCATTATATATAGATATATATATATCCATTTTTGATTGGATCAGATTGGCTACTGTGATTGTTTATGTTAGGAAAACAGAGGAAAGCTCACTGGAAGCATCTTGGCAGCTGGGTCTCAGGCAGTAGGTCGAGTTGTCTACAAATCACAGATATGACTTGTCATAAAGTGCAGTTTGCAGATCTACATACAGACTTCTTAGACCAAGTTCTTAAACAGAAAACAAACCTTTAACATACATAATCCAAAACACCACAAAAATTCACAGAGAGCTCACACAAAGGAATTCAACAGGGACACAGAAAGCAAAATGAGACTCTAAATAGACACGGGAGGTAATCGGGGAGAGTGGAAACAACCTGTTAACAGAGCACAGAAGAAACTAATTAAGATAATAACAAAGGAAGTAAAACTACTGACAAGGCACCAGAAACAGAGGACTAACTAAATAAAACAGAAAGTATAAGCGAGATGGCCTAACAAGATGCTAGAGAGAATAAAACTCCCCAAAATAACATTAAAACCCACAGATCATGACATGATGGTAAACATAGCTATCAAGTCACAGAAAGGAACACTCAAGGTTTGTGGGTCACTGATTTACTAGTTTGAGGTAAACATATGGGGGACCAATTTATGGTTACCTGCTGCCAATTCCTGACATAACTCAAGCCATTAAAAACACTTCAGATTTCCCTCTGGGCAAAGCTGGAAGAGGATGCAGTGAACCACGCAGAGACATAGAGCAGCAAGATAGAAAACTGATAAAAATATAAGCTATTTTGTTTTCATTACTTGTGCCACACATACTATACTATTTACCGAAGTCATTAGCATCCCTATAAATACCATTTTAATTCAATTATACACCAGAATAAAGAGCTTCCAGTTTCATGTCCACTTTATCATCTTATCAGTTAAACACTAGCAACCAAGCAACTTTTATTTAATTGGTGTTGCTATTTAGTATATAACAATATAAGAAGCAGTTTGTGTGGTGTGGCTTAATTGGGTGAAAACTGAATGATAACCTTTTTCACTTCAAACCAGATTACGTTTAAACTTTAAATGCCGCTCCTGCCTCCAGGGCACAAAATGCAGCGCTCAGCACAAATGGATTATCAGACATCAAAAACCTTAAATAGACCCTCTTCTAAAAAAATGAAGGGCTGAACTAATTAAATAATTACCTGAACCAATCAGCAACCAGTATCTGAAACACACAGGTCTAAAATAAAGCTAGGTAGTACTCAGAGCAAACTGGCAATCAGTCCAGATCATTTTGTGTATGAAAAAGCATTTCCTTCATTTGTCTTTTTTTTTGCATATTTATCACACTTACATGTTTTAGGTCATCAAACAAATGTTAATATTAGACAAATATACCACAAATAAATTCAAAATGCAGTTTTTAAATGATTATTTCATTTATTAAGGGAAAGAAATCTATCCAAACCTTTCTAGCCCTGTGTAAAAAAAAGTTAAAGTAATTGCCCCCTGAACCTAACAACTGGTTGTGCCACCAAGTTTTTGCAATAACTGGCAATGAGTTTTTCACATCTTTGCTAAGAACATTTAACTCACTCCTCTTTGCAGAATTGTTTTAATTCATCCACATTGCAGTGTTTTTGAGTATGAATAGTCTGTTTAAGGTCATGCCGAAGCAAGTCAATACGATTTCATCCCAGACTTTGACTAGGCCATTCCAAAACCTTCATTTTGTTTTGTTTTTTTTATTTTTTGAGCCATTCAGGGATGAATTTACTGGTATGTTTTGGATCATTGTCCTGCTGCATAAACCAAGTGTGCTTGAGCTTCAGGGCACAAACTAATAGCCTGACATTGTCCTTCAGGATTTTCTGGTAGAGAACAAAATTCATCCATAAGTCAAATAAATCGTTCAGGTCCTGAAGCAGCAAAGCGTCCCCAGGTCTGGCTGTAATCCAGTCTGCGTGTGGTTTATGAAATTGAACTCTGTTTTCAAAAAAATATGGTTAATCACAGGTAATTCATGATTTAACAAGGGGGACAATTACTTTCACACAGGGGTAGAAGCAGGTTTGGAAAACTTTTGTCCATTAATAAAGTAATTCGTCATTTCAAAATGGCATTCTGTATTTACTTGGGTTATCTTGGGTTATCTAAGAAATCAGGAAGGGAGCAAATATATTTTTCACAGCACTGTAAATTTAAATAAACATCCTAGCTGTGTTTACTGTGACAGGAGCGCTTTGGTTGTACCTGGTGAAAATAAAATGAACATCATGCAGGGAGCAGAGCAGCAGCAGCAGCAGCTTCTGTGATACCCATATTAATGTCCTCGCTGCTGTGCACCCACTGCTCAGGGCAGCTCGTGAGAGGGTGGATAATTTATATCAAATGTCAGGAATGACTCGGGCACACTGAGGTTTATCAACATGCTCTTACTAAAGGTGTGGATCAGCAGGCGCACGCTGATAAAAGCATTTGCATGTAACAGACTTTATTACATACATTATGTTGACGTGCGATTAGTCCACTTTTTACTGCGCTGTATCTTTAGCATGTAAAGATGCCAGTCTCAGCTCTGGCAGCCCTGTAACGATGTGAAATGTGTTCTTATGTTCAGCCCTTGTGGAGCAAAACATCGGGAGGGAGAGCATAGTTTTAAGAGAATACGTTTTAGTGATCTATCTGCTCTCGCTTACAGCACTGAAACTGAAAATCCATTATCATTCAGAGTGTGAGATTTTACATTCAGACACCCGCGTTCTTCTTTCTGTGTCACTGCCTTGTGTATGCACACACACACTGTGATGTTTACACCACTTAGGTATTGGCTGCTTGAGCTGAATCACACTCACGAGTGCACAGATGGGTAACAAAGGAGGGAACCAGCCGTGGACAACACAGACTGCATAAATCAATGAATCCTCTGCTGGAAGACACAACCGCTGCCTCTCTGCTTCCCTCTCTTTTAATACCAAATCCTGTCTCGTTGTTTAAACTGGTCAGAGTCACTATTCATCATATCTCACAGCCACTAAAGTGGACTGAGAGGATTCCTTTCAGAATGAGATTACCCCTGTTCTTCTTCAATCTGTTTTCCATCCATCTTTGTTTTCCTCATTGTGATGTGTTTACTGCAGCTGTCCTAGTTTTTGCTGTCAATTTAGGACAAAGAGGGATACTCTAAGTACACTGCGAGGTGGAACGCTCTATAATTTAATCACAGTTTCCTATATTCGTTTCTTTGTGCCTTTTCCAGTTCACTCACTCTCAGTGTTGAGTCCTCAAGCTTTCTGAATGGCAGAGCACAGAATACACATCAAATCAAATCCCTCAGAAGAAAATCAGCCGGCGCCACTGGTATTGCTCCGCTTTATTAAACGTTAACAGTTTTTCTCCATGTGGTGATATCAGCATGTCGAGGGAACGAATCCTACAGTTTGACCATTGTCAATGTTCCAAAACCCTGACTTTGCTTTATTTTAGCCAGGAATACATTTTCAAGCTGTGAACTGCAAACTGGCCTCTCAGTGTGATGCCACTACATTATCACCTGCAGCTCATACTCCCACCAGCGTGCCCTTGAGTCCAGCTTCCGTGCTGTCACTTTTTTTTGCTGACCCTGTGTTCTGACTACTCTACATGCAGGCAGACATTTGAAAAACAGAAAGGTTAAATTAGGCTTTAACAGAACAAATGATCACAAATGGACAGCGAAACAATAATTAACTTTATCTGCTACAGTCAAAAATGAAACCAGATGAATATAAATATGGAAAAGAACAAGAGCTATCTTTTATTTAATATTGCTGTGAGTCTTTACATTCTACAGTTTAAAAAATGTGTAGCCTAAAATGAAGTAATTTTTAAAAAAAAATATTTCCACAGTTAAAATGTATCCATCTCTAAATATAGCCTACCTCATCTCCTTTTTTTTTCTTTCTTTTATTTTTTAACCGTTTTAAAGTTACTTGGCACAAATACAGCTAAGAATCAAAGTGGCGACCAAGCTTTAGGTACTCTGTTTCAAAGTAGGTCCCTGTATACTAATCAGTTTGTTTTTCTGCACTTCACATTGTTGGTTGGTAGAAATACTTTTTATTAAGTGAATAGCTTTTCGTTTTGTAATTCTATAATAGTAATAAATTTCAGTAATAATAAAGTGTTACTCTAATGAAATGCAAAGTATTAGATACTCAGAAATCACTGCAGAGTCATGTATTATATTACATCATCATTACATCGTATTATTTACATCCTATTAGTAATATTGATAAGCTGATTTATACTTAATATTCCGCTTCACCTTTATTATAAAGCTTATACAGATGTTTTTTATGTAATACTCGCTTGAAAACAGCAACCTTTATTGTCACACATTCTTTTTGAGCCACAAGTCACTGTATCCTGTTTTAAACCATTCTCCTCCGCTCTAATAACCCTGTTCCACCAGTGCCAGCACCCAATCTACAGCCGATTTCATGCATTTCCACTCAAGAAAGACGGGTGGCTGTGATGAAAAGCTTGTAATATCAAGGTGACACAAAACTGCCAGACCCAACCACTGACAGTTGCTATGGGAAAGACTACCATAAGAAATTTACCAGTGATTTGCACATGCACCACATAGTAACACTACATAACAACTGGTATTAAAAACTAGCAAAAATTGTTTGTCAAAAGGCGGCAAAGCAAAAGTGGCTTTGCAGCATTAGTGGATAGAAGGTGCAATAATTAGCCTAAAATAAAACAGTCAAACGAAAAACAGGAAGAATTTTTCTTATCTTAACCAAAATAAAATGAATCAATGAATGTGTTATTAATGTTAATCTTTTACTTTTATCAACCTTTTCAGAGCTAAAGCTCTGCACTCATTTTAAATCTTTGCAAGTTCTTTTACTGGTAAATGTGTACTTTTAAATCCCACTACACCACTTTTCAGGATACACCGTATGTCATATAAGTTTTTATCATGTTATTTTACACTTTTCTATTTCCACCGTGAAGAGAGGCACTCATAAAAATTACATTATTGGCACTGGTGCCTTAGACAGTAGAGGAATTGTTTCTCAGCTGCGGTGTCAGCAGTTTGAGCCCTGGTCTTGACCTCTATGGTTATTGACTTCCTGTAATTTCCTGCATTTAATCACCCCCCCTGGATAAACCACCAAAGTAATCAACAGTATATTTACCTTACAAATTCTTACTTTAATCCATTTTCTCACTTAAGTGCATAAAGGTCCTGTGCAGAAGTGGTTCTGCTAGCTTCCTGGACAACATTTATTTCATAGACTTAATCAACCTAGGTGCAGCCGAATTGATAGCTAAGCTGTTTACCCTCGAGGAAAATAGCCGCTCCCCCTCTTTGTATTTCCCTCTTTTGAAATCCAATTGTCATAAATCGATGTCTGCCTTTACAGAAACGCAGAGAGAAAGTAGTGGAGCTTGGTAATGGCTTGGTTCTGAGTGGCTGCAGATCTAGGACTGGCTGCCACAGCTAATTCAGTCTGTGTACTCCAGTGCTAATGCCTTTATTATTTTTGGAAGGATATCTGAAAATGACAACTGCTTAGTCACTGGATGATATATACAAAAGACAAACACTAAAACACAATCACAGAGAACATTTTCCCCATCATTCAACTTTGTGGTATGGGTTTATCAGAAAAGGAAATAACCTGGCGCCACTTAATCAGATCACTTAAAGGATGAATTGCCTCTGTACATGATATCATTATATTCTGTTTGCTGTAGCTATAGTATGCAGTCTAACCCCAGACTGCTGATCTTTACATTAAATGCACCATGTGACCACACAGGCAGTAGTGTATAATAGAAACCACTGAGAATACAGCAAAAAATGTCATTTTTCCCTGACTAGCTGTAATTGAATCTACATAACTGACAACTCTGCATATCAGCCTTCAATTATTCTCAACCCCTGCCAGAGGCAGCCTGTACACAATTTAATGAAGCTTAATAGAATCTAAGGGGCCTGTGTAGTCTCAAAATCTTTCTCTCATTAAGCTAACGATCCAGAGAGAGGAGGAAGGCTGAAGTAAGCTAATTTGTCACAGAGAAGGAGTATAACCTTATTTCACTACCACAAGATCTCCCATTGATGTGCACCCATAATTGCTTTGTGAAAGAGCATAATCCCCACATTAATTTCACCTCCATTTCCCCATTAACAGGGCTCTGTGACCATCCAAATGATGCTTTTGTGACTTTGTGCATCTGTTATCAAGCAGTTCCTGCATAAATATGTGTGGTTTTTTTTCCTCGGTATGTTTTTCTTTCCATTTCACAGCGTCGTGCTCGTGGAGAACATCCCAGAAGACATTTCCTTCTTAGACAGCAGCACATCCCACCTCCCCCTCTCCATAGGGCTGAACAACCTACTGGACCAAGCTATCCGGGTTGTAGAGATAGTTTCCCCGCAGTGGCTCCTTAACTCCTTTGATAATCAATCCAGTTTCCAGCCTGCTGCCAGACAGGTAAAAATAGAGCAAGTCAACAGGGACTAAATTCTGGAAGAGTAGTATTTACATTTTATGCCTGTGACATTTTCTCTCTCTCTCTTTTTCTCTGTGTTAGTCTGTATAAACTGGTGGTTCCTTAAAAACATTAGAGGTTCATTAAAATCAAGATCCTGAATTTAAACCATAAGTAAAAGGACATTTACACAGAGAAAAATGCTACTGTAAATTATATGTTATCCAAAATGTGATAACATCAGATTTTATGCTTATAAGAGTTGATCAGCAGCGTTTTACTGTTGCACACGGCTGATGTAGAGCAGACTGAGTACTTTACATGTACTCAGTCCGTTTTACGTTTTTAAATTTAAGCAAATGACTGTGTTTTGAATCTTGTGGGTTACTGAATAATTTCAGTGTTCAGCCCTTTAAACACGTCCAGTGCTAAATACTTTACTGGACAAATTTACACACACAAAAAAAATCCTGTTCAGAAAACAAGATGATTACAAAAAATAATAATGTTTTTTAATATTTTTCTGTGCTTTTTGTAAAACAGTGAATTTGAAATTCAAGAATAACAACAATAATTATATTTTAGCATTAAAAAATATCATTTTGATTAAAGAGATTGTGCTTACTGATAGATTAACAAAATGTCCTAAAAATAACATGTTAAGGGTGTCAACCAACAAGCTTCTGTTTTGTAGGGGTCATTACGGAATATATCTTTATTATTAAACATTGTATTTGTTCTGTGTGCAACATTTATTTAAATTTATGGGCTTTAATCTATGTTTGTGCTTCTTTCAGAAATGTTGCTGATGTTATTTTGCTTTTTATCCAACTAGAACCCCTCTGTGTTTATGTAGTTGGTGCTAAGAACAAAAATTTCAGCTGCTCTGATGCTCTGTTCTGTGAATCAATCAAATCATCCTGGAACTGGAAGTGTAGCTTTATGTAATATCCATCCATCCAGGTTCCTAAGCATTTTTCCAGTTCAGGTTATTAGGAAGGCTAGAACTTATCCCCACTGACACTGGGTGAGAGGTGGGAGTACCAGTCCATCACATGGCTGACACACACAGGCAAACACATCTAATTTAGAATCACCACTTAACCTAGGATCAGCCATGTGTTTGGACTGTTATCGGAAGTGTTTTTGATAAACACTTACAAGTAAAACAGTAAATGAAATCATGAAAAAGTGCAATATTTCCTGCTGAAATATAATTTAAAAATCAGCACAAAAGTGGAGTAAGGCCTCAGTTAATTACATATTCATATTGGACTAGATGAATGTTATTGACCATTGCCCAGAGCAGTTGGTTAGTGTGTGTGTGTGTGTGTGTGTGTGTGTGTGTGTGTGTGTGTGTGTGTGTGTGTGTGTGTGTGTGTGT
>VUQG01045609.1:17107-30340 GCA_015106755.1 Etia nguti
GAGCTGAACAAACGAACGACAGACGCTCTGAATCACGTTTTCAGGTCAGGATATCCTCCACGGTGTGTCCTCACCGTAGGAAACAGTTCTCTTACTCCAGGAAATACTCAGTGTGGTTTTATTTAAAGGTGAGGAAGCTACCTGGATAGAGCCTGCAGGTGACTGCACACCTGACAACCATTCGCACAGTGAAAGCACCAGAACATCAGAGTCGCTGTTTGGGGATAAAACAAACCGAAGATAATGTCGTAGTACAGGGTCCTGAATTCCTTCCAGGAAGTCACCAGCTCCAAACCACCAAAATAAAAGACCCTGAACAATAATCAGAGTGAAAATGCACACATGTAGAAATTCATTAAAAGATTTAAGAGGCACAAAAACAAAGCTAATGTTCTCCTCGGGCAAACTTAAAACAGCTCTTCACCAAAGTATCTCACCTCATCCCTCAGTCTCCTTATCACATACAATGATAAATCATCTTTAGCAGCAGTTTGCAAGGTTAAAGTTCAGCTGTCTGTCCAGTAATCCCTGAACGGTTCAGGGTAAGTGTAAGTGTGAGAGAGAGCATGCTCTGTGAAAGCATGGAGACAGCTAAAGTACCCAGCACTGTGCAAAAGCTTAGGAAAGCAGAGGTGTGTGACTGAGTGTGTGTTTGTGCTGCTGAACAGCGAATCGATTGATCCAGACGGTTAAACTGGCTCCAACCAAAATCGGGGTCAGTCATCGGTGATGACACACGGCGGGGATGACGCAGCTGCATGACAGTGAGGACAGAGACGATGAGGAAGACTCGTGAATTTTTAAAGAGGATCCGACCAGAGCAGCAGCCGGGATCAGAACTTCACCCCGCTCTGCTCCATCCGGCCCTCTCATCACAAACTCGCACGCAGCATCCGGAGGCAGGCAGGGACTCTCACCTGCAAGGGTCACCACACACTGGGGTCACCACACACTGAGGTCACCACACACTATTTCACCCCCCTTGAGGTGTAAAAGTGACATTTTTGTGAATGGAGTCTGGTGGAGTAATTTAAGGTCACTGCATTGGTTGTGTTGCACACCGGCTGTGACATCACCACAGCCCATCACCATTTACACCGGTGCCAACGGCGCGCTGGACTCGCTGCAGTCTTCTCCTGAACAGTAGGTGTCGCCACTCAGAAAAAAGCCTCTGTGTCCCTGCTGGTGTAGAGGCGGTAATGGAAACAAAGCAGAGTGGCGTTTTCTGTTTCGTCTGTTCACCTGCTGCGGGGTTTCCCTCGGTGTGATCTGTAACGTCTCGCTGCAGCCAACAGCCTAAATATAAAGTATATTGTCAAAACTCAGTCGCCCATCCAAATCACTGAATTCAGGTGTTCTATTCACTTCCACTGGTATCCATATTCCACAGTCAGCTGTTAGTGGGATTATGACAAAGTGGACGTGATTGGGAACAACAGCAGCTCAGCCATGAAGCAGTAGTCCACGTAAAATCAGAGCGGGGTCAGCAGATGCTGAGGCGCGTCACCAACTTCATGTGGCCTTCAGATTAGCTCAAGCAGAGAGCTTCATGAAATGGGTTTCCATGGCAACTATCTGCATCCAAGCCTTAAACACCAAGCGTAATACAAAGCGTCAGATGGAGTGGTGTAAAGTGCGCCGCCACTTGAGTCTAGAGCAGTGCAGACACATTCTCTGGAGTGACCAATCACACTTCTCCCTCCGGCACTCTGATGGATGAGTCTGGGTTTGGTGGTTGCCAGGGAAACGGTACTTGTCTGACTGCACTGTGCCAAGTGTAAGGTTGGGTGGAGGGGGGATTATGGTGTGGGGGTGTTCTTCAGGAGTTGGGCTCAGCTCTTTGTTCCAGTGAAAGGAACTCTTCATGTTTCAGCAGGCCGAGATATTTTGGACAATTTCATCCTCCAGTTTGGGGATGGCCACTTCCTGTTCCAACATGGCTGCGCACCAGTGCACAAAGCAGGTCCATAAAGACATGGATGAGCCAGACTGGTGTGGAAGAACTGCACAGAGTCCTGACCTCAACCTGACAGAACACCTTTGGGATGGATTAGAGACTGAGAGCCAGACCTCGTCCAACATCAGTGTCTGACCTCACAAATGTGCTCGTGGAGGAACGGTCAAAAATTCCCATAAACACTCCTAAACCTGTGGAAAGCATTCCCAGAAGAGCTGAAGCTGTTATAGCTGCACTATACTGTATGTCGAGGTATGTGTTTTGGTAAATATCACCCGGCACTATTTGGCACTGGAAACTTTTCCTTTGGACTTGGAGCTGGCTAAAAGTTGTTTGGGTGGGGGTGCAAACATTCCTCCATGCAGGAAAAACCCTGTGCACACACACACACTTGATTTATACTCTGCTCCTTGATGAGGGAGGAGGAGTGCACCTTTGTGTGTACAGCTGACAGGAACGAGCACATCGATCTGTTTCCATCCATGCAGGAACGTGTCAGTGCTTTTCACCGGCAGCCTGTACTGACTTGCAGTGCAGCTCCATCCTTTCACCAGCCTGCTACAGCTTCTCTCCACCCCTGTGTGTGCTGTCAAGTTGTTTATCTGCTCAACCAACACCAAGTTCAGGATGTTTCTGTCTGCCATATTTCAGCCCCAGTGCTGAAAACATGATTTCAGCCCTCTGGGTTCAGAACTCCTCATTAAATATTAAAACGTGAATAAAGACTGAATAATAACTCACCGCAGTGACATCACAGAAGATGTAATGTCTGTTTTAAAAGAAGAGAAAACCAACCCAGTGCAGCTTGTTGAACCTCCAGGACAGAAACATGAAGCTCTAAAAGCTGCAGTTCATGTACCGTCCAGCAGAGGCAGCAGTGAGTCCGTCCCCACAGACCCCCATGTTAAAACTTTACAGCAGAAATTAACATGTTTGCAGCCTGATACACAAACTGATTGGTCTCTGTAGATAATTCCCCCCTTCATCCATCAATTCTCTTGTGTTTTTAATAATTTAAAACCTGTTTAATATATTTACTCCATAAATACCATAAACAGTAAATCCTCATTTGAGGAGCCACCTCTGTTTTACTATTGACTCCATCTTTAGGGTTAGAAAAACAAACTCATAGCTTATTTCTGTTCTGTCAATAGAGACACAATGAAAGGCGATAAAGAGAGTAAACTGTGTACAGTCAGGCTGTAAATTTACATACAACAAATGTTCACAGCAGTAATTATTACTTACGTAACTACAAACAGCTGACATTGCTTATTAGCGCACAGATATGCATTCCCATCTAAGATGCTGGCTGGCTCAAGTGTTGTGGCTCCTTCTGAGCTGCAAATCCACGCTAACCTATCAGATTACATCACGTTCAGTAAGGAAAGACATCTTTCAGCGTCTCTCCTTTATTTAAAGGAGAACTGCTTTTTAGCAGCATCAACACTGTAAATAAAGTGCTTCCTGTTTCTGTCACCGTCAGCTTCTCCAGCCAGCACGGTGACAGATGTCTCTGAGCGAGTAATCAAGCCTCAGTTTATTTTGGATCAGCTGATCATTAAACTGATGGATGGGGCCGCGGTACACGAAGCTCAGCCCCTGACGACGCTGCACAAGTACAGCCAGAGCCGGAGTGTTTTCACTGAAATGTGCTGACGACTTCAAAATGAGCAGAAACCTTACTGATAATTTGTTGTATTATGGGAAAACTTTGGCCGATGATGGATTAATTTGGACTATTTGATTATTAATCCGTCTCTCACGAGTCCCCAAAGATTAGAAGAACAGCAGTAAATGAGTGAGACCACACGTTCCCACGCCTCTTTAACACTGGAGTCCATGTGTGAGGAGGTCCTGATCTCTGCTGAGATCCTCCTTAAAGCCACTGGGGGAGATCACAAAATCCATCCCAAACTCCAGGAACTCCAGGAGCCTGTAGAAGCACTTCTGGATCCAAAAGTATAAAGCTGAGGCCTCAACATGCCCAACAAACCCACAGGAATACCCTCGTATGTTGCAGCCTGAGGTTAATCTCTAAACTGAAGATGCTGAAGCTCCAGCAACACTTTGGACAACACCAGAAAGCGGCACATGAACCAGTTTCTCCACCTGCTGCAGCCCTCTGATGGTGGATTTAATGAATCAGTGTGAATGCTGGAAAAGTGTAGAAGTGCGAAGTGGGCAGGTTAAACTTTTCAATTTAGCAAATGACGGACTGGATGGTTACCTGTCCAACCAGTGACCGTAATATCCACCAGAGACATCGCTTCATATGTGGACGACCTGGTTAGCGACTCAGTCAGGAAAGACTGGCAGCAAATGAACTTTTAAAATAAGAGTAAGGGAGTAGTCCACAAGGAAATCGATCTCAGATGGGATTCATTCACCTGGATGGATAAAAATTAAACCTGTTAAGCCACCGACACACCCGTGTGTTAACACACATCTAACTGATGGAACTGCTGCTCCACATCAAAAGGAGGCAGATGAAGTGGTTCAACATCAGGCCAGGATTCCTCTAGCATGCCTTGTGGGTGACATTCTACCGGGAGGAGAGATTACATCTCTCGACCGGTTTGGGAACACCTCAGAGTGTTTGTTTTTTAGATGTATTAGATTTTAGGTTACAACATACCAACTACACATGCACCCTCAAGGAAAGATTCAAGGAAGCATAAAAAGAATGACTCCATGGCCACGGCGTCTTCAGGTTCCCCCCGCACCGGTACCTGGGTAAGCGTGACTGCTGAAAAAACTATGAGCTTAAATTGGTCTCAACCAACAAAGGTGAGCTCCAGGCTGCAGGTAAGAAAGTGCAGATCAATGAGTAAGTAGAGGAACATCAGAGGATCAGAAAGTTGTCACAGAAACAGACTTGTGCACTTTAAATGACTCCAAAACTAAAAAGGACCAAACCTACATGCCTCGTCATCTGGCAGCCAGTTCCACAAACCTCATTTAGTTCCAGTTTACCCACAAGAGTGGAGGTTACACTCGGGCTGCAGTTTCCACATGAGACCCATCTGAGGCTTCCTACAGCTGCAGGCGACTCGGCAAACACACTCACGACCAGCACTCCAAACCACCCTCGCTTTATTTTCTGTCTTCCAGCTCTTCACCGTCCTCCTGACTGTATTTGCCTCCTTTCTTTGCCCAACCTCCATGTGAACCCCACCCTCTGTCATCACAGGGCCCATAAAACACACAGCCGGCCAGAGGGCGAGACCGCGGGGTAATAAAGTCTTTGACAGAGCATCTGTCCTCGCTGACCGTATGCTGCGCAGCCCCAGCTTTGACTAATGTAAAGCTCAATGCTGCAAACAAAACAATCGGGCCAATCTTCTTCCGTTTACGTCGCCACTAATGTCTAGTCATCTCCGTGAGTCGAGCTGAGGGGCTCAAACGAGCACGAGACGACAGGGGAACAGAGGGAGGGGTCTGTGTGCTCGCCGAGCTGATTTATGTGAATGTGGCCGTAAAAAAGATACAGCACACAGCTACAAAGGATTTCCCCCAGCGCTCGCCAAACTTTCTGCAGTGAGTCAGCGCGTGTGCTCTCTTCTCTAATGAGAAGCAGCTCTGTGGGCCTGAAACCTGAAACGGGAGAAGAAGAAGCAGAAGCACGCTTGGATCGTACTCATTGTCCTCTCCCATCACGATTTCACTACAACGGGCTCAAAGTGAAAACTCCTCCTGTGACTCACACTCTGAAATACAAGCTACAAATCGAGTGTGGCGGCTCGTCACCGCGCTGCAGATGAAAGGTGTCGAGTAAGGATCCCCTCTTCCTCTTCCTGCTCCTCCCTCGTACTTCTGAAGGCTGCTGAGCTGCATCAGTGTGGATGATACTGGAGAAGGGAACCAGTGTCTCCCACCTGACCCCCACACAATCAGCTCACTCTTTATGTACAAAAACTCTATCCAGGTAGCTTCCTCACCTTTAAATAAATTGAGTATTTCCTGGAGTAAGAGAACTGTTTCCTACGGTGAGGACACACCGTGGAGGATATCCTGACCTGAAAACGTGATTCAGAGCGTCTGTCGTTCGTTTGTTCAGCTCTGAAATATGAAAGCTCGTTTGCTGTTACTGAGTTTCTCCCACATGGGTCTGTGTTTCAATTTTATGTGCACCAAATTTCAGGTAAAAATTTTTTAATGAAGACATGAAAAACTTTTCATCTCATGAATATTTCAGAGCTCATAGAGCCATCCACCGAGTCCTCCGACGTCGGCCCAGATTTGACTTTGCTCTTATTATTTTTGAGCCATCGTTACCTCTTCAAACTGTTAAAAATGGAAAACAAATCAATTTCACACAGAAAGCAGGACTCACAATCTGAAGACTAAATCTGTTTTTGCAGCAGCAGCAGCATCATAGTCACAGTTTGAATAAACCATGCACCAGTTTAGTATCTGTGCCAGGAACAGATCAAGCACTGGCACCCGTATGGAGGACCACGAGTGCCAAAATAAACAAATAAATATATCATTAAATAATCAATTAAATGTGTATTTTATATGTTTTTTATTAATTTCCAAGTTCTAATAAATTCATGGCACACTTAATTATTCATAGATATTCTCCCGGTTTGGGTCTGAGCAGAGAAGCCCACACTTCCCTCACCACGGCCACCGCTTCCAGTTTATCCAGACAGATGACAGATCTCATCTCTCCAGCGAGTCCTGGGTCTGCCACAGGGCCTCCTCCCAGTAGGACACGTGGACATGGAGGAGCAGCAGCTGTACTCCGAGTCCCTCTCGAATGACGGGACTCCTCCACCCCACCTCTAAGGAAGAGCCCAGCCCCCTCTCAAATGAAACACGTTTTAGCCGCTTGTATCCGCGTCTTTCCACTAGTACCTACTCGGCTCAGCTTGGCTCAACCATTCGGTGGTAGCAGCTGGTACCAGGTACTTTTAGTATCTACAAGTGTGACAAAACACCATACACCAAGCAGCAGGTAAACCTTCGCCTTGACATCCTCCATTGTTGTGTTGTTTGTGTTAAATGCAACTGACGTTACAGTACCCCGTGCACGTTAAGTGGTACTCGATTTTAATGGAAAACAACTGAAACCAAGTCGAGCTGAGTTCTATTAAGGTCCTGGACCTGGGGTAGTAATCGATCGTGACCTGAAGGAGGCGCCGTACCGTTTCCGGCTGAGAACCATGTTCTCGTATTTTGAGTTGCTGACTCATTTATTTAAATATTTATTTTTATTTATTAATTAATGACACATTTAATTAATTATTTAGCAACATACTTATTTACTTCATTTTGGTCCTCCTGGTCTTCCGTATCCCGTATTGGTTTTCTGATCATTCACTGGAGGAAACAAAGTGCATTCTGGGTAAATGTTCTGGATCAGCCTGAGGAAATAAAAACATTTCTCGCTGTCGAATCACAGAAACATCTGTGCGTCTGAACCGAGCGCAGAGACGAACCCACTGTTTTCCGTCACATCACAAAGCGTTGCAGAGAGTGACACCGTCCCGACATTCCTGTAGATAAACAGAACTCGAGAAGCTTTCCCATTGTATTAAAAATGGCTGACGGCGCAATTCTCAGGCTCTAACGCAACACTAATCGCTTCAGCTTTGGCTCCAGCCTCCTGCATCAAACCTCTTCCCGCTCCGAGTCGCACATTTCCTGAAATGGAGCCAGAGGGAGATTTCCAAACTTCAAAGCAGAGATTCAGATTTTTTTCTCCTTTCTTTTTTTTCTTCACTCATCACCTAAAATACACCATCAAAGCAAAAGAGCCGATAAATCTGAGCTTTAACGCTGATAAACTTTTAATAATCAAGTTTGACTCGAGGCTCCACCCACAGTGCCTCCACAGTTTGAGAAATGCTGGGTCTTAAAAGGACCAGTTTGCCAGAGCCCAAATAAACATCTGGAAGTTTGTGGCTTTGTCCCAAGACGAAAATCCCCAAAGTGCTGAATTTATTCTCATTTTATTACCAATTTTTTGCCACCTCGTCCATCACAGTGTGTTGACACAGCTGAAGAAACCACAGTTATGTGAAGATGCTTCCTGTGCTCCGCATTCAACAACAAACTACAAACGTGGCCGAGGTTCCTCGCTGCGTTCATGGGTACCGGACCTTCTCACAGACAGGGGAGCCGCCCCTCTTTCAACTATCTGGGGACCCTACAGGGCTGTGTCCGAGTCCACTACTGTTCCCCCTCTTCACCCATGAACACACCCCCATCCACCCATCCACCATTATAATAAAATCTGCAGATGATACAACAGTCAACGAGCTGCTCGTCAAACAGTTTTATAGGCTTAAAGTGGCACCAAAGAGTTAATCACAGACTCGAGTAGAACAGGAAGTACAACCCACCAGCTGTGTGTGGAGGAACGGCGTCCATCCGTCTGTTGGGGCTGAACCTTCAACACCTCGAGCCTGGTCAAAAAAAAAAAGCCCAACAAAGGCTGTTCTTCCTATGGAAGCTGAAGCATGCCGGCTCCCCGGGAAACTGCTGCTGAACTTCTACAAGATCACCAGTGAGAGTATCGTCACGAACGCCATCACGGGCGGGTCAGAAACTGCACAGCTGCAGAGCTGAAGCGCCTACACTGTGAGGTGACCTACAACCCGGTCACCCTCTACTCAAACTTCCTCCATCGAGCAAGCGACGCAGACTAACTCAATCCCACACAAACAGACTGAGGAACAGCTGTCAGCCCGCACCCAACCCCACATCAGGACTATCATCAGGTGTAAAAATCTATCATCTCCTGATTTATTATCATCTATTTATTAATTTTGTATTATTTGTTCTTTTCTGGTGGGCACACGAGAGATGCCAGTCTAAGTTTTATTGTAATGGATCATCTGTTTAACATCCACCAGGTGAGCAGTAACCTGTTCACCCTTTTATATGAAACAAAATTCAGGCAAACTGAAGGTTTGTGACCTGCTCAGGTTACGTGATGAATCAGTGCAGCTGCAGTGTAACGACGGCTAATGAAGCCGGTGTGTGTGTGTGTGTGTGTGTGTGTGTGTGTGTATTTTTTATCCATATATCAATCACAATCAGAACAGAAAAGTCACAAAATTGCAAACTAACTAACCAATAAAGGCAGTCATATTTCTCATTTTCTGTGAAGCTTCATTACCGATTTGTCAAAAACATCTTGCCATAGCACTGTCTGACGGCAGTTGCAGCAGTGAAAATCTAAATACAGCGAACACCTACAGTTTCCTTCAGGTGGCTAAAATCTGTTTTGCTGTTCTGACCGTGTCTGCTTAGTTTCTGAGCCGTTCAGAGTTCCTGACTGCTTCGACAGTGCCTGCTGCCAAATACTTTAACACCCTGACAGTCCAACAGCTGGAAAAGTTTAAATGTTTAAATGGTTTCGTTTGAAAGTAATATATAAAGTGATTTTACAAAATTCGCTGATAAGCGCAGCAGAATCTTAAATATGATCTATTAAATTTATTTGCTTCTCTCAAATTCATCAGCCAGTTTTGCTAAAGTGCTCGTGAGATTATAATAATTTCAGTATATATCATGAATTGCCATTCCATCTCAAAATATGAAGATATGACGTTTGGTTCAATTTGTTTGTTTTGCTTCTGTGTGTTAAACATCTTGTTTCATTTCGGCTAACAGAACTGAAAAACAGAACACACTTTTACTTCATTTGACAATAATCTTTGAGTCACACAGTAGTTCACCTTGCTCCTTGCAGAAGTCTTGTTCCGTCATGGTGCTGGGCATTAACAGCTCTCCTACAGCAGGCTGGATGGACACACTGAACTGGTCCTCCTTGGTGCTGAGGAAGGAGAAACACACACACACCACAGTAGTAAATGATTTATTTAGAGAGGAAAAAAAAAACTGATTCTTACAAAGACATAAGCAAAAATGACCCAAAAAAAACCAAAACAAAAAAACCCACTTTACTACTTTTTTGCTGTGTAATTTAAGACATCTGTGCACTTGTGCGTATATATGCTCGGTTTGTGTATGAAATGTTTCTCTGATCATCTTGCAAACCACGCTGTGTGAATGGCATTTTGGCCACATTGATCCCCCCGCCCCCACAATCTCAAACTGATTTTCTGATAAGGTTATTGATCGGCTGCACAGCGGTGCCAATGGCATTCACCAGGTTGATTGGGCTAGGGCTGATTACTGGAGGAATAATTGTTATTCCAGTGAACTAGGATCAATTGTGCCTGATGTCTCACCTGGGAGTGCTGGCACAGAGAAAGGTGGGAAAAGGAGTATTAACAAAGAACATGCAAGAGAGGAAAAAGGAACATAAGAGAAAATGACATGTGAGGGTGCCGCGATGATGAACAGGAGCAGGAAAAAGGTTGTGAGGAAGATGTACAACTGAAGGTCTTTGGGGTGGGGGGGAAACCACACCTGACTGAATATGAGTGGATGTCAGATTGTCTTACCACAACTGGAAGTTGGCTGCTTGTGTCGAGTCGCTGAAGTCAATACCCATGGATACCGTCACCGAGGCCCCTGGCTCCAACCGCTCTGAGAGTGGAAAAGAGGGGAGGGAAGACGAGAGGAGAAAAGGAATCAGTGAGTGACAAGGGCACAGTGTGGGGAAGGTGGAGAGAAGGGAGGTGGGGCAGCAGCAGAGTGGAACAGACAGGCATTCACACCACTTGTGTTTTCTACTTCACAAAGCAAGGCCACCGTGTGTGAGAAATCTATCCTTCAATCTCATTCCACACACCTCAGCCTCAGCTACAAAAAAAAACAAAACATGAAGGACTAGCATATTTCCAAAACAACAGGCTTGTCAAAGGGAGCATCAGCACAGAGAGAGACGGGGTGAGAGAGACAGGAGTGAGTTAAGCAAAGCCAAAAATGCTGAAGAGTGAATCTGGACAGCTCAATGCTACGGGTGATGGAGGAAGAGGAGGACGAGTGGGAGGTTAACGATGAGAAGAACACAGAGAGACAGAAACATCCTGCATGCCTCCCTACTCGGCCTGCGTTTCTCTCTCTGTGGAGCAGGCCCGTTTACTGTACAACTCTTTCCATGGATAGAAGGGAGGAGGAAGTGGAAACCCAGTGAAAAACAGAGCCGCCATGGACGCCCCCTCCAATCGAGCCTTCTGTAATGGGCTCTAAGTCAAGTAAAGGGTTTGCTTTATCTTTAGGGTCTTTGAGTCTGTACACAAATAAATAAGCAATGTCCACCATTAGCTGTTTATTTTATTTTATGAAGAATATCGACTGGGTTGTGAACACTAAGCTGGGTGTAAGGACCTCCAAACAAATAGCAAAGGAACACAGTTTATTCTTGTTTTGGTATTTAAATTTTTATTCTAACACACAGGGTATAAAATGGAGGTAATCTAACACTGACTGGGAGGAAGATAATCTACATTACATCTACACATGTAATGTACATATGCACTAATCTACATCTACATGAATCTAAATCTACAATAAATGTTTTGGCCATATCGAGAAAGCTACACGTAAAGTACTTGTTCCAAATGAGTTAACAGAAAAGCTGTTAATTGGTTTAGGAACATGTCGGAGAACAAATCAAGTAATCAAAGGGCAAGATTTCATATTAAATACAAACTGTGTCATGTATTTCTCCTCACCACACCTTAAGGTTTGTCTGTATTCGTCCTCTGCAAACTTATCCAAATAAAGTTCAGCCGCCCACTCACAGTATCCGGGCTCAGTTGATCCAAATTAGACACTGTTTGGCTGCTCGAGTTCCTTCAATGCCCAATCAATCTCCCAGAAACTGACAGTTTTAACATGCTCTAACGCACAACAGTTCTCTTTTTGTGTGTGTGTGTCTACACAAATGGAATATACCAAGTGGAGTCATCATACAAGAGTGTGTAAGGGCAATAAGTGTGAGTGTATGTTTGTTTGTAGTGATTAGAAAAGGGATTAGCTGAAGTAACGTTGGCTGTTTTCAGGCTCGGGGAATGAGATGGTGTCATTTGCTGATGAGAGGTTACAGTTTTTTATTACATTCATTAATGTCCATTTAACAAAAATAAACACAACTGCACAAGATCATTGTGCACAATTAGGAGTGACCTGATTGTGAGTGTACTGGTCATATCAAGGAATTCTTTTAAGTCACTATCCAGACATGTAGACCAGCGGTTAATCCACTGACTAAACAACAAAGACCTCACCACCACCGCGGCCAGAACATCAAGGAATCAGTGACAGTAATACTGCCTCAAACATCTTATGTCATTCTAGATAGGATGACATAAAACGGCAAGAAAAAAAAGAAATATTTAAATGAGTTTACACAACATCAAAAACATCTAAAGCTGAAAGTGGCATGTCAGGTTTAAATTTAAAAGTCAGGTTTCAATGTAAGTCAAACAATGACCAAAGATTTAAAACAGAAGGAGCAGAGCAGCTGTCCAGCCTCACAAAGCAGAAAGTGGAGAAAGAGAAAGTTTCAGGGAATATCTTGTAGTGAGCCAAGGATGATCATTGCTTGCTCTATAGGCGGACTCTAGGAGGCCTAAACTCAGACTGAAGTGGCTGCTGACTTTGATGGAAAACATCATGAGCTCAAAGAAGGTGTGAAAAAAGATTTATCAGGACTAAGCAAAAGAGAAGAGTGGTGTGCAGAGAATCTGAGTAAACTTGCACTACTCCCTGACAAGGTGACAGCGGACATCTGCCAGATTAAAAGTACAATGGTAAAGGAATAGAATTATCTCCTTTCCTGTAATAAAGCTAGCCGAGTGTATTCCAAGCTAAAGGAAGTAATAAAGGAAGCAATGGTAGTATTTTTGTTAGTATTTGCAGAATTCTAACAGCTCTTATTATCACTGAAAATCACAAACTTTGGGTCACTGATTAGTTTTGTTTATGAGAAAAAAAAGCTTCTTCCAGTGAAACCCCTGGAGACATACATTACAACTGCTATACTAAAAGTAGTAAAAGTTTTACTTATAAGCAACTAAAAACAGCTTCCAGAAGCACAAAGCATGCTAAGGAAGAACACATCAGGGGACGATACATCATTAGCACAGATTTAAAACTGTAATCCTCAGTTCACATTTTTCTTTTGTTAGCACTGATGTAAATCCATGACCTACTTTAATTATAAGACAATGCTGAACATGTGCCATCCTGATTAAATATAAATAGTGTGCTTACTGTTTACTGGGTTTGTGATGACCCACTGAAATCAATTCAATTCAATTTTATTTATATAGCGCCAAATCACAACAACAGTCGCCTCAAGGCGCTTTATATTGTATAGTAGATCGTACAATAATAGATACAGA
>VUQG01045610.1:3338-17119 GCA_015106755.1 Etia nguti
ACGTTGATGATACTGTTTGGCTTTAACATGTATGATATTTTTGTCATGCTATTTTAAATCCGGTCCTACAAGCACATCCAAGAATAACATGCGACTTGTTATCTCAGAGGTGTCGGTGGATGGTGAGCAGGGTCCGATTTAGAAATTGGGTTCTGTACCTGAACTCAGGGAACACACAACACACACTCTGTCTCTCAGACACAAACTCATATGTGCACAAACAGACTAGGTGAGAGGGAGAGGACATGCTAATCACACTGCACTAAATTTACTGCAATGGTTCTTAGTTTTGTACTGTGGAAATCTCAGCACTTTTTGTCTGAACAGGAAGTTCTGCTTTTGCATTTTTCATTGAATGTTTCTTCTATGAATTTATAGTTCAGAGGAACACTATTCTTGCAGCTAAGTTTAATTGAGCTGTATATTATAGAGGTGCAATTTCAGAATTACTTTGTGTATATTTTGTAAGTTCACTTGTTTCACCATGTGTTGAGATAAACGCAGATTTAAAAAACACATGGTCTGTTATTTACATATTTACATACCATTGCAACATTCTTTTTTTTTTTTTGAGACTCGAAAGGACTTGAAATTCAAAGTTTCGGACTCGTGACTTTACTTGGACTTTTACACCAATGGCTTGAGACTTGACTCTGACTTGCCTGACTTTACTTGAGACTTGACTCGTGACTTGAGGATAAAGACTTGAAACCTACTTGAGACTTGCAAAACAATGACTTGGTCCCACCTCTGTATTCTATTACTGCATTCAGTGTTTCTTAAATCTTGGTGTTTCATTTTGCTGCTCAGACAGCAACAAGCAGCAAAAATCAATCAGATAAACAACAGAAGTACTGAGTGCTGACTGACTACTAAGGATTTTCAACCTGGCAGGTCAAGGGTCAGACAAGCCACTCAAAGAACTACATTCTTTTACATCATCATATAGTCTGGACGTTGACAGCAATTAATATATTTCTGAGGAAAAGTATGTTTGAAAAACAAAAAAAACAAAAAAAATTCTTCTGACTGATGAAACCTGTGTTGTGTCGAAGGCTGTTATTAGAAGAAATATGCTGCGGCCGGATTCTGATCTTTTTAAAAGAAAGTGAAAGGACGGGTTTATTGTGATATTTCAAATTACGGTTTTGATCGATGAGTCACTTTTTGCTTCTTTCAAGGACTGCCCTGTTATTTGCTGGAAACAGAACTTCCTAACAAAAACTCAGAAAAATCTTGATTTCATAATTGCACGTTTTTGAATTAAATTGCCCTTTTCATGCTTTCCCCCTCCACCTTCTCTGCCCTTCCATCTCCCACTCTGCTTTATTCTCCCAAAGTCCCAATTCCACAATTCCTTCCCAATCACAGACTCCCTGAGGACTTGAGGCCCTCTCGAGTCACCGACGACCCCACCTCCCTGCCCCCGTGAGACAAACACACACAGAAATGGCACATCCCAATTCATACTACACACTCACACACACATAAACACCAATCTCTCTGGCTCATCCCTTTATCCTCCATCACCATCCCTATCCCAGATGTGACCCTTCCCAAGAGAGAATCCCCCATCAGCCCAAAATAATAAAATAAAATCCCATCGCCTCACCCCCCAGAACCCTCCAGCACCTTCCGGAAGGAGGGGAAGACGTGCTGATGAATGTGGTGGGGTAGATGTGGATGAGAGGACAGCAATTAAAATTTTCTATGCTCTCCTTTTCTTGCCAGATCCAGAGGGAAAACTGGGAGACAGAGATTGTGTCTGGCATGAAAAAAAAAAAAATCTATTTCATCTCAATCAAAGAAACCTATTTTGAAGCCTGAATAAAGACAAAAGAACCAGTTGCTGGGACCCCTCACATGAGGGATGGAGGACAGAATGGCATAGACACTAATGCAAAAACAAACATTTTATGGACAACTTTAGTGTACTCTTTATATACTCTTTATTTAGTGTACAATTATACAAATTTGAATATTGTTACTTTTACTCTAATTTAGACCTCTTAAACATGTGTCAGAAGTCATGCACATGCTGGAACATAAAGAAAACCAAATGCTATGAATTTTGAATGGAATAGTCCATGCAGAGATCACACTCATTTAGTGTAAATTCATGCATATTGATATGATTCTGAGGATGGGCTGATGTAGGGTTTTTCACACAATACTAATCTTCTCATCCGTGCTGAGTGGTATGAGTTTGACTGCTATGGATGGCAAGGCTACAATAATGGGTAGACACCCAACTGCTTTACAAAATAGTACCCAAAGTGTGGGACGCTGTGTAAAATGTAAATAAAAACACAATACAATGATTTTCAGATTTTACTCACAATAAACAGAAAATCTTTCAAATGTGTAACCTAAGACATTTTACGAAAATATTGTCTCATTTTAATTTTCATAGCACCCATCTGTCTAGAAAAGTTAGGATGGGGGCAACAAAAGGCTGGAAAAGTAAGTGGTAGTAAAAAGGAACAACTGGAGGAGCATTTTGCAGCTAATTAGGTTAATGCAGTGATATTTGCAAACCATTGTGTCATTTTTAATTACATTTGAGACAGCATCACAATTCTTTTTGGAGCTGGGGTTGTAAAAGGTCACAGAACAAGCAATGGATCATACAATATACTGTGCAGTCATGAAGCTAATGACATTCTCGTCGGCACTGAAATGTCACATCCTGTGCCTTTTATGTGCATGTGTGTGTAAATGAGTGGTTGTTCCAAGCATCTCAGAAAACCTGTGAAAATTCTTCTGTGGGTGTAGAGCGTTTCATCGTCTTTGTGTCTTCCTGTAATCCCAGACTGGACCCCATGATGTTGAAATCTGAGGGCTCCGAGGGGAAGCTACAATCTGTTTCAGGACTGCTTAGTATTCCAACTCAATTTGCAGAAACGCACCCCTAACCTTGCAAAGAACATCATCTTCCCTCCACTCCTGTCTCCAGACACTCATCCTTGTAGTACTCTCCTGTCCTTTGGCAATCATGCAGCCAAATATTTCATTATCCCCATATTTCATATTGAGACTCAATCTCACTGAATATCTCTGAAAGTAATAGTTTTCTAGCAAAATGCATTACTGGGCCCAACAAGTGTCTTTAATGCATTTCCTTGTTCGCACACCTTTGTAAACACAATATATATTAAATGTTTTTGGTCCATAGCACCACTTGTGATCAAATTAATTAATTAATTTAAAAAAAAATTAAATCCGCAGCATAGCTTTAGGTTTAGGATCTACAATTCAAGACCACACAGCTGCACTGAGCTGAGTTGGGTTTTTAATTTAAACATTAACCAAGTCATTTCATAAATCTTTCTTTTTATGTTCACTATGACTCATGAGTGAATTCTTTAATGCATTTATGTATTTATTAGTTGATTAGTTATTAGTAAAGCATTATTATGACGCACTGACAATCCTATATTTCCACTGCCCCCCATTTGGGTTTAGAGCAAGACGTCAAACATAAGCAGTTGAGTGTCAAGAACCCCCCCCAATAATTTACAAGCAGTTCATACATTTTTTAAAAAGCCTAAAAACCTATAAGCTCAAACAGCTTGTGAAAACAAGTCAAGATGAAATTGCATAAATGCACTGTGAAAAAAGAAATTGAAATAGAATTGAGAGTCTAAACTTTTTATTTGTTGAGGTGCACAGGCCGTGATGAGATCCACTGAAGAGACACATCCGAATTATGAAATGCACGACAAAGAAAATTACCAACAATTTCAAAGTGCTTTTATTTTTCACAAGATATCTCTACAACACGGCACAAGCCTCTCTGAAGATCAGAAGCAAACTCATCACTGTCTTTCCCATCTGAAAAACCCAATGATATTTGCTCTTTACAATCACCCGGTGTATTGTTTTTAAGTGAAGTAGCTACCACCCTCCCACACGATAAACAAACTGCTCAGGCTCGGATTTAGACAGAAACTTTTTTTATTTATGTATTTTAAAATCGAAGAACTCAGCCCAGTTCTTGGTAAATGTTTGTCTGACCACATTCCATCATCTTCAAAACACTCCAATCAGCGCAATCAGTCAAGACCAGTGCAATCACCATGCCCAACAAACAGAGCTAAAATGATTGGTTCAGACTGTCAGCGTCCTGCAGAATTGCTTTATCTCAAAAGAAACTATAAAAAAATAACTTCTTCTCAGTACTACTTGATTTTTATTCCACTGGCAAAAGCTGGTTTCTCTGGGGTTGTAATGATATGTCTAAGATGCTGAGATGCACACTGCTTTTAAAGTTTCTAAGTTTGGGTTTTCTTCAGCGGTGATTTTGGGATGTTTGTACTTTCCAGCTTCCTTAAAAATACTCCAGTCATGCCATGCAGTTTTACTAAGGTGGAAACACTTGTTTTGGGGGGGGGGTGAATACACAGATTACTTCCACTGTCGGACCAATTAGTCTCTGACATCTTGTTATATAAGTACATATGTCAGGAGAAATGCATAAATGAAATGGTAATACGTTCAAATAAGATGCAAGTTTTTGGACTCTAACTAAACCCAGTTGCTCTGTCCGGTAAACGTTGGCTGATTTCATCTGTGAAGTACTTCCAAAGGAGAGCTTTAAGCAAAAATGAATAAACCATGTAAGGAACCCAAAGTACTATACTGTCTCTATATGATGAGCACATACTGTATGTGTGGAACCTTTAACTCAAGCAATTACAATTTTGTCTAATGATGGCGGGCAAAAATGTGCAGCAAATTTAGAGCAATTCATTAAGTAGTTGTCAGACATCTCGCTTAGAAAATAGATGTGAACCCCACAGTGACACTAGGAAAAATGAGCCACTGGGTATCCTTGGGTATCTTCCAAGTTTGTTTGTTTTTGCCCTCTCACCATCTCTTCAATGTCCTTATACTTATCACCACATTGTGTTTATGTGCTTAAAGAGAAATCATTTCCTCCTAAAATCTATTCTAATGTACGATTTCACTAACTCATCTGTATAGCAGGCGTGGCAGTTGTTTGACTTGAAACAACTTTAATCGCCACATTTTGACTTTATTCTGAAAATGAGCAATAATATCTTTTTCTTAATGTGATCCTAATACTCCCTTAATGCTTATTCATGTTTGTGTGCAGTTTTAGAAGTGCTTTAGTAAAACTCAGAGGATCACCAAAGTTTGTACAATTCATCCTTTTAAAACAAATTGAAATGAGATGACAATAGATCAAATAGTTAGTGAGATATTTCATTATTAGCTTTATAATTAGTGAAATATCTCCACACATATTTACCCTGTGGTGATGTTTGAGGAAAAAGCCAGAAGATAACTAAAGTGCGTAAAGAATTTCCTTCAAGGACCTGGAACATCAGTACCAAAATCCAAGGCCAGAAGGCAAAGTGGTGGACAAACATGCAGACCAACCTCTTGTGGTTTTTATAGTACAGTGCTGAACCATGTGCTATGTCTTGGTGAATGATCGAAGATGGGGCAGTGGCTCCTAGAAGATTACTAGGTTACCAGGTTACCAGGGCGTGGCTGTCTGATTCATGACAGAATCACGGTTTTACACCTGACCTGTGATGTTTGTGTATTGTATGTACGGTCGGCAAGGTCAGTCTCTCAATTGCCCTTCGGGGATAAATAAAGTCTTCTGAAACTGAAACTGAAGGGGAAGAAGTAGGTTTGGTGTTAGGTTAGAAATTTATCTCCTTAGTACTTTGGCTTGCTATACTATCTCTTCACTTAGTGTCTTCTTCTTTGTTGTCTATGTACATGCTTTCTCAGTTTGCCCCTCTTACAGTTTTACTTAACAGCACTAATGGTGAAAGTCCCATTGTTCTGGAGGTGTAAAGGACGCTCTGTCCTACACTATGCTGCATGCCGTGCTCTTTCTCCCTTCCTGCACCTCGTTCTCCCCCACAAAACAACCCTACCTCCCTCCCAGTAGGGGACTAGTGCCATGTGGTGATGAATAGTCAGATGTGAGGCAGGAGGACGCACAATGTAGGTCGAGCTCCAGGGGTTGTCGTCTACTGGTGCGTGCATGTGTATTTATATATATATGTGTGTGCGTGTGTCTGTGTTTTAAAGCACTTGGTGAGGCACCTGGGTGCACATTCCTCTCCAGTGTAAGGTGGTGCTGGGCGTGGATTGGGGGGGGTGAGGCGGGGGTGATGAAGAGTGCACATACCTGCTACAGAATGATATATGGGGCGTCCGTAGCCCCTTATATACCTGTTCCCGTTGCCTATTCTGTCTCTGGCTGCCACACAAAAATGCGCACACACTTACAAACCAACACCACCCCCGCAATCCGAAACATGGTGTGGATAATCAGCTCATTTGCTATGGTGCGGTTAGATTAGCGTATGAACATATGCACGATGATGAACTGCACTGCACCAGAGCGACAACCTTGTTCGACGAGACCGCAAAGTCGCGCACACAGAGAAGAATGGCCTAACAAATGACAGTGAACTGAAGTTCAATGACTTTGGGGTCAGAGGAAGCTGGGATGCAGTGCGGATGTGAAGTCGGGATATGGAAGAGGTCGCAAATTAAATGGGCTGTAAGCCTGCTTGATGTCACAATTCACATCTGGTATCTGTGGTGAGCATTTTCCACATTTCTGGGGTTTTCTTTGTTTTTATTTTATCTTGGCAGTGAGACCCTAATACTGTAGGGTCTTTACCTTACAATATAAAACATACTGAGGCAACTGTTTTTTTTAACTGGACCTATAAAAATAAAATTGAATTGAATTGGCACTAGACGCTTGATAAACAACATATCCTGCACTAAGGCTTTAAACAACATTAAACACAAACCTGGTGCACTTCTGCTTATTAGTGGTGGATAATGTAACGCTAACACTGCCTCTTAGTTATACTGTACACATAATGTATACATGCGTTTCTGAAGAAACTGAGATGAGGACAGATGGAGGACAGTGAGTGAATCAGGAAGTGCAGAGGATTAGTTAGGAGGAAGAGAGGGCAGCTATGAAGAGAATAAAGAGTGGAAAGGCAGTTGGTCCAGATGACATGCCTGTGGAGGTATGGAGAAGTCTTGGAGAGAGGACAGTTTAACCAGATTAACGCAATCTTGGAGCATGAGAGGATGCATGAGCAATGAAGAAGAAGAACAAGGGTGCAGAGCTGTTAATCAGACATAAAATAAAGATATGGGAAAGAGCTGTTGAAGCTAGGTTTAGAAGAGAGGGGATCAGTGGGCAGCAGTACTGCTTCATGCTACAGTACAGCATCTGCACTACAGATGTGATATTTGCTTTGAGAGTGCTGAAGGAGAAGTGTAGAAAAGGTCAGAAGGAGTTGCACTGTGTCTTTGTGGATCTAGAGAAACCATAGGATCCCAAGAGAGAAACTGTGGTACTGCATGAGGAAGTCAGGAGTAGCAGAGAAGTTTGTGAGGGTGTTGCAGGGCATGTGTGAGAACAGTGAGACTGTGGTGACCAGTGCAACAACATGGGCTATGTTTGCTCTTAGCAAGTTGTACCTTCTAAGTACAACTTCATAAACTTAGCACAAAAAGTAAATAAATTTGTGTATGGTGGATTATTTCTTTATTTTAACGATGCTTCTTGGCAATAGTACCATTGGAATCCACAGTCAGTATAAAGAGTTGAAAGCTGGCATTCGCAGAGAATGTTTAGCAGTTTTTCATGGGCGCAACTGAAATATTCAGCTCCACAAATGCATTTTCCTTACAAATGTGGGACCATTTAAGGGGAAATAAACAGGCTTTCCAAAGGTATTAGATTTATTGCCAAGTTGCATTTTTACAACACAGAAATAATAGACCAAGCAGAACTTTTATGCTAAGTTTAGTTACACCAGTTTTAGGGGTTGTAACAATGTGGAAAACTTGTAGCATCATGTATAAAACTTTAGGAACGGACAGACCGACTTAATCTGACAACAATAACAAGAAGCCGATTTAGACGTCTGGATGCTTGCTCAATAATCCAGGTAAGGAGATTTCTTAAAGTTGATTCTTTATGTGTAGATGCAACATTTTCAGCTGGAGAAACATTTCATCCGTAAACCAAGTGACTTGTTGAGTTTCAACTGACTGCAGATCAGTTCACAATCGTGAAACTGATTGTGGCACACTGTTAGACAATGGTGCTAGCTTTGGTTGTTAAAATCAGTCAGCTGATACCAAAGTGATGAAGTGCCACTTCCAGTGAAAACACTGCATCCAGATGAACAGAATCAACTTTCTGGAAGTTGAATTAAAGATTTTGATTTTGTATGAGCTATATATTTGAACTCACTGAAGACATGTCAACAGACTTGCTGTTTTTGTCCCAGTTCAGCAGCTGGTAGTGCCGAAACCAGCATCATGTGAATCCTTTCTAAAAGTGTCAATTCATATTTCAGTGTTCTGGTGTTTGAAGCATGGTTGTGAAAGTTTTCTTTTTCTTTTTAAAAAAATACTGTTCTATGCCTTGGTCAAGAAGTCTCTCTAAATCTTGTTCAGATTGTTTTCTAAGCACAAGATCCATCAAGCACTTCATCTCACATCCCTGGCCAATTTACTGTAGAATCACCAGTTAAGCTAACATGTATGTCTTTGTATGTCTTTGCGGAAGGAAACTGAAGAACCCAGAGGAAACCCATGCAGGCACAAACTCTTCCAGCCTTCAAGCAGCAGTACTAGCCACTGTACGACCATGTCACCCATAAGGAGCAAAAGGTGTGTTCTTGTGCTCACTTTAAGTGAAACTGCCTTTTCTTTCACTTTAATATTCTTTAAATTGCTCTAAATCAAAAAAATACTGGCGGCCACCAGTGCTACCCCTCAGCCTCGTAGCAGTAGGATCGTCAGGTGGCAAAAATTCCCTGGAGTACAAGTTCTAGAACACATAATTACCAAATCTCTGTAGATCTTAATTGGGTGCATATGAGCCTTAGTGACTTTATTCCCCATATCTATTCAAGAGCAAGTGGCTAAGGAAGTACCAGAAATAAGAAATTCTAAAATTATAATAAATATAAAAAACCACTGAGAATACTGTCACTTTCTGTGAGTGCCATTATTATGGTAAGAGCTATAGCTGGACCTTCCTTTATGACCATGGGGATTTTTGACTAATATTCTACTCAACTTGATAATATGTTAGCTTGTATACTTTATATATCATGGAAATAAGATTTTCTCCATCACAAAGAGCCTGGTTGTTTGAAAGTTAAACACCTTTTTGATGCTATTTTTGCTGGTTGGTAATATAATGAAAAGATAAATAATTAGCAAAGATTTTCAGTAAACTTGAACTATGACCTTTAACAAAATTTGTAGTAGATTTTTAATAGATACATCTGTGGAATCGATTTGAACATCCTAGGCGACTTCTTTCTTTAATTATCGTGTTCACAAGATTTTTTTGGAAAATCTGGGTTGGTTCTCAAATAGCGCTTTTCTACTTTACTTGAGCATTTAAAGTACTTTATATAACATGCTTCATTCACCGACTCACGTAAGTGCTTTTTTCGATGCTTTTTCTATCTAACATTCACACACATCAAACAAAGCAACTTAGGGATTAGTATCTTGCCCAAGGAGTATCAGGCATGTAGACTGGAGCAGCCATTAATCAAGCCACCAACCTTTAGATGACCTGCAATACTTCCTGAGCTAGGGCAGGAAGAGGATTTTTAGTAGATTTCAATTTGAAAATCGTACATCGTCTTATTCTTGAGTTATTGTGTTCACAAACACGGGCGGCCCACCCAATGGGGTGAGACCAGCTTAGCAGCACATTTATATACAAAGCAAAGGTGGATCTTCCTGTAGACAATGATGTACTTTAATGTTCCTTTTATTAGTATTCTCAGTCCAACAACAGGAAAAAAAAAAACACCTGCATGCAACTGCAGTGCATTCACGCTGAGTCCTCTTAGTCTTTCAGTTTTTCTTAGTCTCTCGTCACCAGCCACCACTTTTTGGCCTGGAACATTTTACAGCAGTTTGTCTTACTTTTAAGAACATCCCACACTCTTTCTCCTCGCTCTTCTTTCTATATCCCTGTTCTTAGTCAAACGCAGTATTGAAACAGCAGGAATGTGCCCCAATGCCTCTTCATCTTCTCTCTCTTTCTCACTCTCTGTCTCTCTCATCTGCCTCTCTTGTGTAACGACCTCAATCTGTCTGTCTCTGTTAGCTATCGTCTGCGACAATAATTCTGTAACACACTCAAGTGGGAAAACCTTGAAGTGGTGCCTTTTTCCTCTGCTCTCTCAGTCAATTCGCTGTTTTTTTATTGGCAGAGCTGTTTATCAAAAACAATTTTGCCAAAGCAACATTCAAAATAAGCAACGGGGGTGTGAAACAGAGTACAGACATATGCGGTATAATTTAGCAGTGATACATGTGAGCAATGTGTGCGCTCGCGTATATAAGCAACTCTGCATGTCCCAGTCCGTGTGTGTGTGTGTGTGTGTGTGTGTGTGTCTTTTTTCTTTTATGGTTTTCACTCCAGTATCTGAGCCTCTGCCGGCCTCGCAACACAACAAAACGAAACAAAACAGAGCAGAGCAGATCTGCGCTATCATCCCCAGGCAGGCCACCGCTCCCTGTCTCTGCGCACCGTTACCTGTTGGTCCTCATATAATTACAGCAGCCACCCTCATCCATCACAGTATTGTTGTGGTGTTCGCAGGGCCCATTCTTTCTCTGGCTCAGCAGCGTTACATAAAGAAACAATAACAAAGTCTAAACAAGCACCATCCACCAAAAGGAGGGGGACAACAGAGGGAAGGACAGAGGGATGCAGAAAAAAAACACAAACACACACACACACACACACAGGGTTATTACAGTACAATGGTTGGTTGTTTCTTCTTCTTCTTCTTTTTTTTTGCCTGGTTGGAAGTTTGTGCTGACGACTGATGCACAGCGAAGTGGAGAATGAAACAGTAGATAGTCTTTTTCTGCAATAACACCGTGTTGAGGAACCTGCGCTGAATTCACTTTCAAATCTGTTTTACCTGTGAAGCTGAAACAAAGGCAGGAGACTAAAGGGGGGATTTTTACTCCT
This sequence comes from Etia nguti, assembly GCA_015106755.1. Classification (NCBI taxonomy): domain Eukaryota; kingdom Metazoa; phylum Chordata; class Actinopteri; order Cichliformes; family Cichlidae; genus Etia; species Etia nguti. The sequence goes on from VUQG01045610.1 coordinate 14,383, forward strand.
ACAAAGGGCTGAGGTAAGATCTGTGTAATACAGGAGGGGGGCGGCGTTAGCTGTGAATATAAAGACACTGGATCCAAACACTGATGCTTTTTAGGGACAATTATATGTTTAAGTGCTACATTTTCAACCTTTTTTTTTTTACCTCCATAAGCAACAATGGAGCCAGAGAGGACCCATATCTTTTTTCTTTTTTTTTTTAATGACGTTGTTGACATATAACTGGAATTATGAGCCAGATTTTCAGGCTACAACAGTCACTTTTAGCCTGATGTTTATTTTCAGTTTGTGCCAAATGCCAAAGATAACACAGTTTAAAAGGCATAAAACAGTATTTCTGCACCAAAACAAACTTGGCATATCTCACCATGGTGTAGAGTATGTCCTTAAAAAGTTGAGGAAAATGGACAAGTGGAAGACACAAGATGTAGTGGCAGACCAAAAAAACAAAAAAAAACTACCTGAAGCAGATGACCAGTATCTAAAAGTAATTTCCTTAAGAGACAGGAAAACAATGCAGTAAAGACCTGACACAGGACCTTAGAGATGTATCTACTGAAGCTTCAACAGAAATGGTCAAGAGGAAAATCTTAAGGAAGGGAAACAGGGGAAAAAGGCTAATATATGCAAAATTACACAAAGCAATTTGGTTTAAACTGTTGTCACTATGAATAGAAGTGGTCAGGAGAGAAGTACAGGGTGAAACAGGGTGGAGGCTCTGCAGTGGTTTGGGACTGATGGAATTACGAACACAGAAAAGTACTGTCACATTTGGACCCATTGTGCAAATCTAGATTGTCAACAGCTTCATTTTTTAGTATGACAATGACCCCAAATGCACTGTCAGTACAGTAAAAGGATACCTGGACATACAAATACACAATGGAATATTATTCGTCACGGATTTGCTTTCCCACAGGCTTTTGGAACATCTTTCGAGAAGTCTGGATAACTATTCCTAAAGACTGCTTAAAGAAATTACAAGAAGCTTCCCTAAGAGAGTTCAGCATAACGGTGCTCATACCAAATACTGACTTTCAAACAGAATTTTACAAACTCTGTTTTTGCCAAATAAACTATATTTCCTTGTATGTTTGCATTTTTCAATAAAGATTATGGACAAATGGGAAACCTTGTGCACAGTGCAGTAGCTTATATTATTTATTTGGATGAAAGGAAATGTTAATGTAGAATTCTAATCCTGGTTAGCAAGCTGCACTCATCAGCTATAGAAGTATAGTTCTGTCACACATATTTTTTAAATTAACGAGTGATAAAATAAAACAGGTTTTCTAGCCTCAAACCCGGATCTTCCAGGAAGTTCAACCAGCAAGCCAAGTCGCTGAAATGATCTCAGTGCCAGCACACATCCAACGATTGCTCAGCTCATTCCCTTCTGCACATCATATTGCCATGTCAAATACAGGACGTGCTAAATAAGCTGCTTAAGATTAGATAAAGTTGCTACTGCCTCTGCGAATCGTTTTGCAAGGTCCACCCCAGTTCCTTCTTTCATGATATTCATGCGGTGTCAGACTTAATCAATGTCATATTTTTTGTCACTGATCCCTGCTCTGTTACATGAGGGGTCGCTGCTGCCACTACCCCGACCTTTAAGCTTGCCATGTACAAATGGGAAGGTCCCAGAAACAAAGCCATAGCACCAAATATGAAGTACTGCAGGTGGATTAACAATGCTATTTTGAATAAAGTGGCCTTGACAGAAAATAAATTACTTAGAAGGTTGCTAAGGCTAGTAAAGGTTACTAAACTGTACTCACTGCACAAACTTTTTTAGTTCTCTTTGTTTTTTTTTAGATGCACTATTAACTTGAACTGGACTCCAGGGTATGGATTATTGTATGGTAGGGTTTCCTGCCTTTGAACAAGGACATATGTAATTTCAACAACAAATATCTTCTGTGTTTTAACAAAATAAAAAAATATATCTCATTAAGAATAGTTTACTAAGATAAATTTCGTGCTATACTGTATAAGTTATGCAGCATGTTTCGTGCCTCCATGTGCTCTGGGGGGATGGATAAGCCATAATATTAATATAACTGCTGCTGGACTTCATGTGGTGAACAATGATAGACAGGTAGAGAGAGCAAGCCAAAGACAAAGCTATTCCAAAAATCCCCAAATGGATGATTTGAAATGAAATCTTTGACTTCTAGGACTTTTGGCTTCTGCACAGTAGCAATACTTTTTATTACAAAGTTTGTTGTTCTTGCTTGGGGTTTTCTGTGTTCATGTTGGTTTATACAATGTGGCAGGGTGCATGTTTTAAGCATAGCTGCCTATCAGCATGCATCCTTTCAGAGGATGACTAAAATAATCTGACATCTCACTAGTCTAACATGCCAGGGGAGAGACCTTGACTTTACCATAAAGCAGCTTATGTGTGGGAGAGCAGTATGTCATTATTTGTGAGATTAATCATCACTGATAATCTGATAAATATAATCACAAAACGGACGAGCTGGTGTTTCCTTACTAAGAACTTTTACTCGGATGAGGATAATACTGCAATTTCCCCCTAAGTGGGTGGAGAGAAAAGCAATCAATCTAGGTGACCCGTTTCAAATCACTCCATAGATCACTGATAACACTTTTCAAATTGATGCTTAACAATTCAAGATTCAAGATTCTTTATTTGTCACATGCATAGTTATACAAGTACAACATGCAGTGAAATGTATCCTGACACGCTCCTCGACTGTGCAAAAGGGGTAGA
>VUQG01045610.1:17139-32786 GCA_015106755.1 Etia nguti
TAAATGAAAACAAATGCTGTTGTGACAGTGGTGTACACTATCTATGTTGGTATCAATCTAATTCAAGATTCAAGATTCTTTATTTGTCACATGCATAGTTATACAAGTACAACATGCAGTGAAATGTATCCTGACACGCTCCTCGACTGTGCAAAAGGGGTAGAGAAGAACATTATATACATTAAGTGAATATATACATGGGGGATACTATGTGCAGTAAGTGGCATTGTGTGCAGCAAGTGGATGAATTATGTACAAAGTGGCATTTTATGCAGTAAGTATTATGTGCAGTAGTAGCATTGTATGCAGCAAGCAGGTGAATTCTGTACATTAAATGAATTAAATAAGAATGAAACAGACAAATCAGTTATAGGCTTTTTAAGCTCCACCCTCCACCTGCCCCATACCTGTACGAGCTCTTTAAGTAAATCACAGAATCTCAATACTAAAACCATGAGTTTGTTGTTATTTTACCTTTTCACATTATAGGCTAAGTTTGATAATAATTTTTCATAGTGCGTGTTTGAGGAATGTTTTTTATTTCCCAAAGAAAAGTTTATTTAAGACAATTCATTGAGCTACATACTGAAGTTAGAGGACAGAAACAAAGTATCGGATCTGTCTCGTTAGTATTAATCCAATGCTAACATCAGCGTATTTAGGAATGTTTTACTGGACAGTATGGATGTGAGGAATCATCTCTGTTTCAGTGCAGATATTAGTAGGCATCATAACCTATTGGTCTGTGGACTCATTTTAAAGGCCAAGACATTTGGTTACTGAAACAGGAAAACCACAGACACTATGGAGTCATATCACAGCAGGTTGTCAATCATGAGGCAGCCCTGTCCTAAAGCATCTGTAGGGCCTACCGTGCTTTATCATCTTCGTTACTTTAAACGGGACACTGTCATACAAATTGAATGTCATGGCATGTCAAATAAGACTAAGGACTGGTATTACAAACTCAACAGGAAAGTGTTTAATGTGCGAATAAAGCTAGGTTTAGGGTTCTTTTCACATAGGACTTTCCTTCTTTCTGTCAAGGTTACACTGTGTGGCAGGCAGGAGGAAGGACCCAAATGCAGGACTCGAACACAGAAACGTAACTTAAAACGGCAGCTTTATTGCTGGGAAAAACGCTCCATTAAATAAACTCACGAAAAGCAAACCAAAACCCTGAACATGGAAACTAAGAATTAACACTGGGAAACTACGAACTGAAAACACTAGGAAACGGGGAGCACGGAGACAACACACAGCATTGTAAGGGTACGACGCAACAACAAGCAGGGGAAGACTGAGGACTAAAATACACAGGCAGGATAACGAGAAGGTGGGGAACAGGTGGAAACACAGCTGGGACTAATCAGACATAAAGAGACAAGGGGAAGCAAAACCAGACACACTAACATAGCACACGAGACAAAGTGAAACATGAAACAAGAGACATTCACGAACACGCGGACTAGACATGACTGACTGGGGAGACAGAGGGAACGTGGAGACAAGAGTGACTAGACATGGAACGTGGGACATGGGAAAAGTACAGAGTAGACATGGCAATACAGGCTAAGATAAATACTAAGGAAGGACGGACTCCAGTCACTAAGAACATAACAAATAAAGATAACCAAAACCAGGAATAACAATGGTAGGAATATTAAATCAGATTCTGAAACACAAGTACTGACACTTTTCTTCTTTTTTTCTTTGCAACCAAAGAAGCTGCTCCCTGGTGGCCACTAGTAAGAATGCAGGTTTAAGATACTGGTGCAATGGCTTCACCATTCAGCCCATATGTTATACTGTATACAGTCTATGCATTATATCCATTAAATTACCCTGTAAGCAATTTCAGCAAATTTTTGTAAATTCATCTTCCCCTCCTACTCAGTCGACTTTCGCAGTATCACCCGAAAAGATAACTAGTCAACACCCACAAACCGAGCAGTCAGATCAGCGTATTTTTTGTCTGTTCCTGTTAAACTCACTGTGACACTGCCAGAGCAAGCAAGCTCTCTGGATGCATTTATTCTATTAAGTGTTAAGATATTTCCAGATCAGCCTAAAAGTAGCCAGTGAAGGGTTTTTGAACCGTTAGGAAAAAGATACAAAGAATTATTGATCTGCTTCTTTACTCATAAACTCTAAAGGTTGCATGACGGTACAGTTATAAAGAGATATAAACAGGAGCTTTGGGGAAACACCTGTTTCACTTTACTATCAAAAAGCGACTCACTGCATTGCTTCTACTGTACATTAATTAAAACACACACGCATGTGCATGCACAGACACACACACAGGAGAAATATTTGCGCCCTGGGATCTACCCCACTTTAGACCACACATTAATAACATCCTTTTTTGTTCTCTGTCAACACAGATGCTGTAATTAAAAGCAGCAGATGTATTCTGACTGAGCTGAGGATGGCCGTAACAATGCAGATGAAAAATGGGACAGATGAATGGAAGGACTCGGAAGGCACAAATAAAGGGGGGAGGTTAATTGAATAAACCTTCCTCTACACAAGCTTTAGGAATACTTTTTCAAAAGGACATTTGTCTTATTTCTGACATCTTAATCCTATTAAAATGAATCAGATTTTTTAAATTACATTGCTTCTATAAATAATTTGGTGAAGGATGAAAATGCATGATTTAGTTACATCCAAATGTTTTTTAAAAACAGGCCACAAATGTGGAACTGCACTGTTTTACCATTCCTTGTGTAGCCAGGCCTGGAGGGCCAAACAAAGAGTCTACAATAGTTTCTTTTCTTCAAGTAAGTCATCGATATAACACAAAAAGACAAGAATGACTCAATCTGATGCACTGGCTTTTGAAGAACCAGGTAATTATCATAAATGCAAGAGGTTTAAAAACCCTGTTCTGTTCACAGAGTTATTTTGCAGCAAATCCGTCATTCCAAACTCTTAAATTGCCTCATTATTTACAGAATCAAAGCTAGGGTGTACTCATTTGGCTACAAGCTATCATTTGGGCATTTAAAATGTCATTTTATTAGGGGAACTAAAGCCTGGCAGCTGAATGTCTTCAGTCCATTTCTAGCTCATGGACTTGCTTTCAGTGTGCTTTAAGGAGAAGAGGAAAGATTTGGATTTTTTGTGTTGGTAAAGCTAATGGCGAACAGAGAATTAGAAATTCTGAGTGTGTGAGCAGAATAATGAGTAATGGTAAGAGGTCCTCTGTAGCCTGCAGGGCATGGTGTTTATTGTCCATCTTTTATAGCCATTGTAAATGTTGGGACAGCACAGGGGGGAACATCAAAAGAAGAAATTTCTCCAAATAAGTAACTGTTGTCTTCTTCTTTATGAATACAGAGAGAGATCTCTTAATAGACATGTGGATTTTCAAATGTCCACTGATGAAGTTTACCTATAATGTACACATAATTTTTTTGACCAATAATATACTAATATGCCAGTTAATTCAAACTACACACAGAGCTAATAGAAAATAAACCACAGTAATCTTAGTAATAACAGATCATTTTTATTACTGTGCTGGCAGGTACTGAGTACGTCATCGATTTTTCTTGTTTGATATACTCTCCGTTTGTTTTTGTCCACCACAGACTGGGATTTCCAAGCTCGCAGTGGAACACAAACAACTCAGAACAACTGTGAGTGTAGATTTTTTTAACCTTGAGTTATGCAAACAAAGCAAGTAATGGGTGGAAAATGTTAATTATCCCAAGGAGTAAAATTCTCACTTAGCCCACAGTGGCTAATAACTATTATTTCAGCACTTTACAGAGGTGGTGATGATTTCACACAGACGATGGAGGATAAGGCACATTTACTATCGTTATGTGTTTGAGGTTGCTTGAGAAAGCCATGTTAAGTTGTGTGTTCAATACTTTTCTGATCAATTCAACATCTGTTTAAAGGTTTAGCTAATTGAACTTCTAATTAATGATTTACACATTTGTGGAATACTTTTATTTTTCCAAAGAGAAAATGGAAACCTTCGGACACAGTATATCCACAATCCTGTAAATTTTAAGGGAATAGCGATCACTGTTTAAACCTGCTCCCCATATTCCCCTTAGCTCAAACATTATGGGACTTCTTTTGACATTGTTACAGCTAATCCTGGTTTTTATGTGATGTAATATTATAGTACATCTTTACAGGTGATTTGTCACTTGTTATTCATAGTTCTGAATGTAGTGGGCCCTAGCCTAATCCCTAAACTAACCCTATCCTGTTAAACTGCCTATGGAAGAGAAGTTGACTAACAGTAGCCTTAACAGTAACATTCAATTGAATTTGGTTTTATTTGTATAGCACCAAATCACAATAACAGTCACCTCAAGGTGCTTAAATAATAATGATATAAATTTTATGTGATTAAAAAAAAGTGATATAGCAATGCCATGCATTTACATTCCCACACACAACAGACACATCTGGAAACGGGAGCAGTATGTAAGCCACCAGTGACATTATATTACCAACAAAGCTCAATATTTTGCAACATATGCAAGAAAACTGTATAAATACATCAGTAAGTACAGTCAGGTTATGAAGCTACACGAGCAAGTAAACAAATGACTCAACAGAGCATCGCTAGAGAACTTGGTAGATGCACTCTACATGACAGAAAGAGTAAACAGTGGATGACAACAATTACTGATGTGATTACATGGGGAGTTTAAGCATCTGGTTACAAAAAGTTGATAAGATCCCAGACAGAAAACACTTAATTTCCAACTTTCTATCAGAACCAGCAGTTACTTTTTCAGCAATTTGAGCGACCGTCTGTGGGATCGGACCACACGAGCCAGCCTTCACTCTGCACAAGCTTCATTTAGCTTTGGCCACCCGTGACTGGTTCACCACTGTTCCTTCCTTGGAACACTGCAGACAGGGAAAAGCCCACAAGAGCTGCAGTTTTGGAGATGCTCTGACTCAGTCATCTAGCCATCTGGCCCCAAACTGGATCAAATCCTCACGTGCCCATTTTTCCTTCTTCTAACACATCAACTTTGAGAACAGAATGTTCACTTACATCCTAATATTTCCCACCCACGAACAGGTGCTACGATAAAGAGATAATCAGTGTTCATAATCAGTGTTATTGACTTCACCTCTCAGTGGTCAGAATGTTATGCCTGTTCGGTGTAGAGTTCCACTTTGAATTAGTTAGTCTGTCATCAGTGACAATAGTTCACCGGAAAAGAATGAAAAATGTCCTTCATTTTGTTTACACTGACAAATGCTGCTGTCTGCAAGCTCCAATCACAACAAATCCATTGATCAGCATTATAAGCATCTCAGTATGATCATTATGAGTATAATTACAGGATATGACCTTGAAATATCATAATTTAAAGCTGCTAAAACACACACAATATGCAGATTTCATCATAGCAGCAGTGTAAGGGAGGAATTCTCCATAAAACATTGCCAAAGCGACGACTCTGGAAGGGTCATTGCTGTTTTAAGTTGAATAAATGCAGTGGCTAACGTCTGTGGATTGCCCAAAACTTGCTTTTTGTTCACATATATTTGTTTTTCTTCTTTTATAAGCTGATCAAAATGTTTCTGGATTGAAACAGATGGAAAATCGACAGGCCTGTGCTGCAGTTCCATGGTGTTGGCCGGCGTGTTGGAACTGTGTTCTGCCCTCCAGGTCTCTGCTGCTCCTCAGTGTGCCATATTTTCTAACCACAGCAAAATGTCTGTCAAATGTGACACACAAAATTCACATGTAATTTATTTTGTACTGGTTCTATCATGCTGCTGTACACACTGAAGATACCATAAGTTCCTTATAATCTTTAAAAAGATACCAGTAATTACCAATGAATTTACAACAACAAAAAATGAAAAACTAAAATTTAAGTAAAAAAGTAAACCTAAAAGAAAACCTAAAAGTAATAAAAACCTAAAAGAAGTTAACTGTTGTCTCCAACTGCTCTTTATGTTATATTTCCTAAGAAATCCATCTGTTTATAGAAGAGCATTTTTCTAAGAGAGTGCTAGTATGGTGTTTCTTTTCTATATTAGTTTAAAACGGGATACCCACAAAGGAAGTGAAAAGTTGTATTGAAAGTAGACTGGCAGCCTGTCCAGGATGTTCCCCGGCTCTCGCCCTATGGTAGCTGGGATAGGTTCCAGCTTATGATAAGGATAAGAGAATGGATGGATGGATGGATGGATGGATGGATGGATGGATGGAAAAACAAAAACAATGATGAAGTACATCTGTAACATATAGCCCAGTATTTTGGTTTTAAAACTGGCTGCACAATAAATGTGGTCGGTGATTATCGAGATAGCGAGATACATAAACTGCATGGGTGAAAAAGACAGAGATACATATTGGCTATTTAGTCGTAAGTATTAGAGTAATAAAATACTTGAATTTCACCCAAAACTTCTTGAACAGTCAATATCACACAGCTAACTATAATATTAGTTATATAATTCCATTAAAATGATCCAAAAGTGACTCCAGTTCAGTGACTGGCATCTGCCACAATGAGCTACAGCTGCCTGTGGCAGGACGCCTGTCAATCAAGTGGCCACTCTAGCATAGAGGCAGAGGAGTCACAAAAGAAAAACTTCACTGTACTCAGAGTTTTTATGAAGGTGCAAAAATCCACGGAGGCCAAAACTGTTCTTGTACCAGGCTGTAAAGATGCATTTATGCAAATATGTTCATATTCTTTTTAATGCTGTAAAGTTAGACATTTCAACATGGAAGTATGTGAAAATATCGAAACTGGACTCCCACTAACTCATTGTGAGGTTGTAGAACCAGTTGGATTTCTCCTAGCCAATCAGCAAAACATGCCAGATAGATAAAGTATTGCAACTGACCAATCAGTAATGGCCTGGAGGATGTCAGACTTCAGTGTTCTTCCAGAATTGTGAACTTTGTTTTTTTTTTTTTTTGCCTACCTTCAACCACACAAAATGTCTAAACTAAAAGTGCAAAATTGATGAAAGTTATTATACAGTTCAATTGTTGTTCTAAATGTTGAGATATGTGTTGTCTGTGTTGGTATTTGGAGATTGTGGCATAAAAATGATGGCACCATATTTGATCATATGCCCAAACCACACACTGAAGCGCCACCTCGAAGGGCAAACACCTGACACTATCCATTTTTGAATTAGGCTATTCATTTTGAAAGCTCTCCCAAAACTGTATATACATGTGACGGGGCTTATTTAATTCACCATACACAATTAACCTTTCTGGGGCAACCATTTTATATATACACAGTAAATATAAAAGACTCTACCATTACACATCAGGCTGTGTGCTTAATGTCTAATTAACTCTGTGACCTGTTTATCCTCCTTTGTGCTACATGCACCTCTAGCATGGCTGCTACATCTGCAGTTTAATAAGTAGCTAATCAACAACTCATTGAACAGGGAGAGTTCAGGGTAAACCAGTGTTGTCAGCAAACAGAAGTTTCTCTTTGAAAATCTGTAATTTATTCCCTGGACAAAAAGAAAGGCATGATATGTACACGGTGTTTACTGATGGTACAGAGGTATGCATAGTCTAACCTTATGTGCATCCTGAATATCAAAGGTAAAAATCAAACATGTCACTATTACATATCCCGAGACAGAAATGGGAGGGTTGACAGTTTGATTGCTGAAGTTTCTCTAGCCCTGGCCTTTACAATAGCTGCATGCCATCATTTCAGTCTGCCTGGAATGAGCGCTGCTGTGAAGGGTGAATACAGATCAGCCTTGACTTGATGTGATTATGAAAGTGCCAACCAGAGCAGAATTTTTTTTTTTTATAGTGATAAACGGTAAGTGATAAACATCTTTGTAATTGCTCAACGTCTTATGTCGGGAACTGAAAATAGGTACTTGGCAATGTCCTAGATGTCTTCACAACGCATCTAATTTCTCCCTTTTATGTGCTACAAGGGAAATAAAAATTGTATCATTATAGCTGTAAGAATGTATTTGCTTAATTTACAATTTGACCTATACAAGTTCCACATTCCCCGGAGCTGTGTAACAGCGACTGTCGAATCCAAGCAGGATGCAGTCATAATTTAATAAACCACATTAAGGTATATTCATTTTCAGACAAATCTCTTTGATGGTAGGATCAGGCTAAGTAGGGCATGCTCTCGTCCATTTGCACCCTAATATCAGGAGGTGCTGAATTGAATCTCTGAACTTGTGATGTTCTTGATATTGTCCTTCATCTCTCTGTCTCAGTTCTTTTTGTCAGTGTTTCTTAATGGAGCTGATAATGAATGAGTGCAGCAGCCTCGAGCTCTATCTTGTCATGTTAGTCAGTTGATGTTGACTGTTTTTAGTCTCAGTCTTCTTTCATTTTAATAACTGATAATTGGCTGAAAGACTTGTTATTGTGTTGCAAAAAGAATTCTTTTTCTTGAAAGCACATTGATGAATTGGTTTTTAGATTATGCTGTCAGACTTATTGGTCCTTTGGGTGTATGTAAGACACATGGCAGTGAGGTGAATGATGAAATGCAGAACACAATTAGCCATCACGAAAGAAACAAATACATAAATAGGCTTAGCACCCACTGCTGTTCCTTCTCTTTAGGAATTGTTTCTAGTTCGAAGAAGGTTTTTGTGATTTTGGCAAAACTGAATTCCAGTGAGCAAGCACACTTGTGCAACAACACCATAACGGTTGCTTTCACCTTTGTGGGAAAGTTGTGAAAGGCCCATTGCTTTTTTAATACTGTCAGGCTGTTTGCGTAATATTCTGGGGTCTCTTTTTTAAATCCTAGTTTTCTCTTCCTTTGTGTCGTTTCTTTTTCTGTGTTCCTCCTTACTGTTTTGTCTACAAGAGTTTGTTTTTTGGACCATCTTTCAGTTAACTTTATGTTTTATTCTCAAGGTTAACTCTATAAGCAGTGGAGTCCTTAGTGTTCCAGAATTTGCTTCATTTGTACCCAGTCTGCATCTTTGGTTGTATATTTTTGGATAAAGGTAAATTGATATTTAACTAAACTTTTTAAATATGTTTTAATGTTAACACAAAATTAAATAAATAATGCAAATCAATAGCAATAACACATGTTCGCGTGTTCATACTTTGAAAGATTTAAAAAAATATTTTATGTCAGAGCCGCTCAGTGTCTTATGATATATGCATTTGCACTGTGCCAATAGTGAGATGAGTGTCAGTCGTAAGTTGGCATATTTTAGCCCAAAACTAGCCAATTCTCCCACCATTGTATCGTAGTTATACATGCATTCAATCTAATATTATACACACTATCAACTTTTCAGGATAGTTGCTGCCAAATTGCAACTGGTTTACAATCCAATGTCTGTCGTTTACAGGTAGAGGACGAGGGGACGTTGATCAGGTATGAGAAAGAAAAATAAAGAAAGAAAAAATCCAGATTCTGGGATAGTGCCAAGAAATTAAACTGAAAGTGATCCTTTCAGGAAAGACATGTTGTTTTAATAAAAGACAAGTTAAATTTAAGATTGGATGATACAAGAATTATAATATTCAGTATAAGGAATATATTTTAAAAAATATACTTACATTAAAAAATTAAAGATCCATTCCATTCAGCATTTTTTATTCTTTGCATGCAAATAAATTTTTATTCTTTTCTCTAATTGTAATTCTGAACATTTTACTGCTTGTGGTGTTTTAGAAAACTCTACATAATGACCAAAGGGCAATACAAATGTACACATTTATTCATAAATTATTAATACTACTAACAGTGGTAGCAATGGAAGCAGTAGTGTTATAGGGTTCATAGGGCGCACCCGGCGATATTTAAGTAGCAAGCACTAACAAGAAATTGTACTAACTTATAGGAAATGGGCACAAGAACATCTTATTAGAGGAAAAATGTAATGGGACAGGTTTTAGGAACAGTTTGAAGATCAAACATATGTGATCTGTGTCCGTGTGTGTGTTGGTGTCAGGAATTTATGGAAAAAGCTGTAAGGTAGCAGGATGCAATAACGTTCCAAAGAAGTCAAAAGACAGAAATATCATGTTTACCTCTGTTTCGTGAAGACCCACAAAGACTAATTATCAATGTATGTGTTTCTGTGTTTCAGGCACACAGAAACACATACAAGTCGAAAACACACACAGTTATTTGCTTGTTGATAAATGCTTATGTTAAAATTAACTTGATAATTGCTAAGATAAAAAAATATATATATATAAACTGCTTGGTTTTTTTCTAAATCTATTACTAGAGTGTCGTAGAAAACTGTGACATTTTGGTCTTACAGCACATTGTTTCCCTGAGGCAGCAAAGCAATTTCTTGGAGGACAAATTTGTTGACTGATAAGCTCCAAAAACGTAGGGTGAAATATTTTTTCTCCAAAAAACTAAAACTCCATAGAGGGTTAAGAAGTGCTACCCTTTCTGTTCACAACATCAGTTCTTAAAATTGAAATATTTAATTCTATAGCCATTCCATCTCTGATGGCATCTGCTATTCGGCTGACACCTGATCATTACCTCACAGCATGAAAAACATGACAGAGTCTTAAAGTACAAAGCTGGACTTTCTTTAGTCAGAAAAATGCTAAGAATTGTACCCTCACAGCTAAACCATATGCAAAATAACTGATACACACAACAATGCATCATCTTATATGTTTATTACTCATTCATTATATTCATGTCTGATTCTCTCACCTTAGTTGCCTCTATCTATCTGTTTATCTCCATTCTTTCCATATGACAATCTTGGTATGACAGCATTTCCCCTTTTTCTTGCTGCAGCATAGACTAGATGAGTGGGCTCGGGTGGGTGTCTAATGTCGAATAACTGAGGGGTGACCAGAGGATGTATTCGAGGGCAAAACCATCCCCTCACCACACACAAACACATACATTTGTATCAGTGTGTTTGTGTATTTTTGTTTAATATCTGCTTTTAATGTGTAAATTTTGAGTTGCATCTTTATTGTACAGAGTGCTAGATAAATAAAGTTTTGATTGTTGATTTTTTTTTGTCAAACTTTGATTCAACAACATTGGCTAACCACATTACATACATTATTTTGCCAAAACGACGTGACGTCACATTCTGAATCCACAGGGTTTAATATGATTTCAGCTCAGGTTTCTTCCTGTTAAAAGGGAGTTTAACCTTCCCACTGTCAGCAAGCGCTTGCTCATAGGGGGTTGTTTGATTGTTGGGGTTTTCTCTCTGTTATTGTAGGGTAAGTAAGACTGCTTTAGTACAATGATGTGATGATAATCAGTCACAGTACAAGGATCAAAGCGAAGTAGCCACTGGTAAAACGATGTGACTTTCCGTTTGAATTAAGCTCTTTGTATTAAGTTATTAGTAAAAGTGTACCAAACTTTTGTTGAGAACAATGCTGAAAATGTTACAGGTTATTTTTACTGGGCTTGTACAACAAGTGAAATAGCAGGATTTGTACTGGCACATCTAGACAGTTGCAAGAAATCTGACAGATTTGGCTATAATGTCAGGCATGTTATGGCTATTATTATGTTACCCTCCTTTCCTTCGAGTTCACTCTATTTCTCTTCTCTGGGTAGTGTGAACCCATCCAGAGACTAATTACTGAGAGGAGCTGGTGAGTATTGCTGATGACATACTGGTCTGAAAAGTGTTTTTGTTAGCCCATTTTCTGGTCTCAGACAAAAACATAGCATATATCCTGACAGGAGACATTGGGCACACACACACACACGTGCACCCACACTCCAAGTCTACTGTTCCAAATTCACAATAGAAGCCATCTTTGTTCCATAATACATAGGAAGTCTTTCATGTTTTCCCTCCACATGCACTATACATTACAGCAGAGGATAGCTGATGAGGGAATAGTTACAGGATTATTCCAAGGTAACAGTTTCACACTGGCTGTCTGTGACTCACATGTACTGATCTACACAGCACAGGGCTCCTGTGTAACCTCACTCCTGTACAGTCCGTACAGTGTGGAGGTGCTGCAGACTGATGCTGAATGAAGGAGCAGGGGAAAAAAATTGAAAAGGGAATAGAAGGAGAACATGACAGCCGGCTGATGCGAGCGGTCAATAGCACAGACTTAATTATAGCAGACGGACGAGATATCTTTGGAATTGAATTTCAAGTGCTTACATTCTCATTAATTTAAAGTGATTCAGGTAAATATCCTTTTTGCATTTGAAAAGAGGCCCTCCGTATTGATTCCCTGTCATTCAGCAGCCTATGGCTGATGCCATGCCATCATTTATAGACAAGGTGCACAGCTTATCATGCCCTGAAGCCACCATTACATTCAAGATTAGACTATGAATGATTAAAATGAACCAAGGTTGCGAGATCGATTGAAATCAGGAAACTTAAAGCACGCTGCATTTGCTTCAGATGCGTTTATAGATTTAGCTTTGTTTTGCCCCATAGGGCACACTCGGCAAGCACCTGAGCAAGACTGCACAAAAAACCTACTCCAGCACAACTTTGAAGGAAGGATAGAAACTTACAGAAAATTAACCAACCGTAGAAAACACCTCGGCCGTGCTGGAATTGCTATTTGAAGCTGCGGTTGATAACATTTTATTGTAATTAAGGCAGAACAAATGAGCTGCATAGACAACAAATCATTTAAAGATAGACAAAGTGTGATGAGGAGGCATTACATGGCATCAAAAATTCTCAGAAATGCATGTCACAGGGAGCCAAGATTTGTTGATAGGCTTTCAAATTGCCAATCAAGGTGAGCAATTTAGCCGGGTGTCATTCAAGTACAAATTTGTATACGCGTTGCCGTGTCAGCCAACAGGTGCAGCAGCAACATAATGTAAATGGGTAAAATGAAAAACATGCTTGCAGTAAGAGATACATTCAATTTCTCTGGCTGACAGATTGTGATTGGAATGCGTAGGTGGGTTTATTTGCAGCAACAAAACTAAGACTGCTACAACTTTGGTTCCTCTTCGGCAGGTCAGCCAGTTCAGGGCCGGGAGGACAAGTAAGAGGGGTGGATGGAGGAAAAGAGGAAGTTGAGGATAGCAAGTTCACACATGCACAGGCACTCATAATACCCAGCAGCCACACGCTGGGGAGTATCGAGCTGCTTATAAGACAGTGTAGCTAACAGTGACCCTGGTTGACTCGGTGGAAATCCAGCTGAGAGATTTAGTCTGGAGAAGAACGAAGGATACAGGAGGAGGGATATTAGTTATTAAGATTTTGTTTTGTTAAGTAATAAAATAAAATATTCCACTTCTTAAACATAACACATGTCATATGTCTTTCTAACCAGCAACCAAAAACACAAAAATGCTAATTTTTTTAAAGTAATGGAAATACAAAGGTGCATATAAAATTTTACATGTGCTCAATGTATCTTCCTCCTTGTCCCATACTTTTGAGAGCATATCTACCAGCGACTATGTAAAACTCACGAATCATGGTTCAGTTGTTACTGGTGATTGTAATTAACACACTTTAAAATCAGATTATTCTTTTTGATACACCTTTGCATATTGCACACGATGAGACAAACAATATTTTTTATTACTGAAAAACGAATGTGTTAATTGCTTTTGATTATTTAGTCTGCTGCATGCTACCAACTTGGTGAAAATATGAACAATGAAAAAAGTGGCTTGTCTTATTTGTAACTTACACGTAGAGCAGCAAAATGGCTGAATTTCCATCAGCGTACTGGTTTAATAAATTTCTTGAAAGATTATCGAAACTGTAAAACAACCAATCCATTAACAGGATAGCCTTTCAACTGTAAATTACAGACAAGTTGCATTGACATCTGTTTCATTCTAGACTTATTTAAAATATGTGGAGAACACTTTGAAGTAAATGTCTAGCTGAGCCAACGTGTTGAATACGTTAAAATCTCATGAATTAAGAGATTTCAAAATTATGCCGATTATATACAAAGTAGAAAGCCAACAGTTGCCTCCAGGTGTGCAGGATTTGTTCCAGTTGAGAACAACCAATTATGAATATGATACATACGATTCTTTTTCAAAAACCTAGGATAAGGACTAATGTAAAAAGTTTCTTTCTGTTACTGGATAATGCCAGAGATGATTTGATGTTAAGTTTAAATATTGAAGAATGTTATAATGTCACAGGGAAGTTGATCTTTTTCTTTCCTGTTTAGCCATTTGAAATTGTTTATTAATTAGCTAATAAATTCTTGAGTTATGCCTGATAACACATTTTATGAGGTCACACTGACATTTAAAAAATATATATTTTTGCATGACAAAAATCAAATTGGCCTTTTTAAGAGATATTGCTTTGACAAGAACAAGGTGGTTGACTAGAAGGAAAACAGTGCCTCTGGTCTTGGCTGACCATGTGTAAATATCTGTGTATAGAAGTTGGCACCAGAAAAAACTTAAATTATATTTTACTTAAAAGTTATTTTAAATAAAAAGCAGACTAATAATTGATAATTTGAACATTTTGTATTGTATATTTTTTCAGTGAGGTTTATGTCATTTTCTCCTGATTAATTAATCATGTCTGTGGGAACCTTCTGCCTCGTGCCACCCTCTGTTTTTTTATAGTGTTAACTGCATGCACTGACAGTCAAATAGCATTCTTGTTGATGTAGTGAATACACCATTTACCACAGTTCAATTCATAATGACATGTCTGCCCAGTTTTGATGTACAAATGTCCACTTACAAAAACTATTTTGTGAACCCAGCTGGATTCAATTTCGGCATCAATTCGATCCATAAACATCTTACATTTAGTGGTAACTAACATCAACTTTCATCTGTTTTCTCAACAAAGCTAAAGCTAACTTGCTTTTTGTGGTCTCATCCTGTGGTGAAATGGCTACTCTTGGTTGGTTGTTGTAAGTCTTTTTGAGCCAAGTTCCATGTCATGTCTTGTGGTTTTTCCTTCGCATTACATTCTTGGCAATGGCAAATCCTCACAGGCTGACCACTCTGGCTTCTCTACTGTACACAGGCCTGTGCTCCTGGAGGAGCTACAGAGGAGATGATGGGGGTTTCAAACTAAAAAGCAGTAATCATCAGAATCAGAATCAGAATACTTTATTGATCCCTAGGGGAAATTATGTGGGTTACAGTGCTCTAGTACAAACAGTAACAAAAACAGACAATACAAGAAGTAAGAAATAGCACAATATGTACAATATATACAACATATACATACATATAAGTCACTTACTAATATATGTTTGAATAAGAAAGAAGAGCATGTGCAAAAAGGGTGTTGCTATTGCAGTGTATACAGTGTGTTAGGTGGATGAGTTGTACAGGGAGATGGTCACAGGCAGGAATGATTTCCTGTGTCGTTCAGTGGTGCTTTTTGGTAATCTCAGTCTCTCACTGAACGTGCTCCTGTGACTAGCCAGCATGTCATGGAGTGGGTGGGAGGAATTATCCAACATTGTCTTTATCTTGGACAACATTCGCCTCTCTGACACCACCTTAAGAGAATCCAGCTCCATCCCCACAACATTGCTGGCCTTGCGGATCAGTTTATTGAGTCTGTTAGCATCAGCAACCCTCAACCTGCTCCCCCAGCATGCAACAGCATAGAGGATAGCACTGGCCACAACAGACTCGTAGAAAATCCTGAGCATTGTCCGACAGATGTTGAAGGACCTCAGCCGCCTCAAAAAATAGAGACGACTCTGG
>VUQG01045615.1:0-12755 GCA_015106755.1 Etia nguti
TTGGCTTGTCAGCCAGGGCTCCCCAGTAGGCTCACAAACATCAGCAAGTTCATCCTCTGGAGATCAAAATTACACAGAAATTTTTCTGAAAGCTGAGTAATTTCAGGCTGAGGTATATATATATATATATATATATTCTTATGAATGCATGGTTGTCATCATACACTGTCAAATTTTCTTCAGTAAAATAACAACACTGAAGAGCAACATATTTTCCCACAAATGATTTTAATTTCATATGTTAGTGAAAAATGTCAGTACAAACATAGCAGACAAAGTTATTTAAAGTTATTTTAAGACTAGCTAAACTCATCACATTTATAAATCTAGTAAAGAAGTAAAACTTGTCAGCTGTTTACTTCAGGAGGTCACGGTGCAACTTCAAAGAGACCAAAAAACTATGGTCAAAGGTCAAATGGTCAAATAAGCTATCATTAATCACTGCCATTGACTTCTACAACCATTAAATGCAAAATATAACTTTCTTCTTCTTTCAGCTACCCTAATGTGAAGGCTGGACTAGGCCCCTGCTCTGGGGTTGCCAGGGTAACAAACACCTGCTACACACCCTCAAAGTGAATGTCTCCAATCTGAAAGAAAAGATATGTAAATGTTATTATATTATGAGTAAACTGCTGATATTTAAAATGTGAAAAGAGCAAAGTTTCAATAAAAATTCTAAGGAGCTTGAAAAGAAAAGTGACTCTTGAAGACATTTCATCTCTCATCTAGCTTCTTCAGTTCTAAGACCAAATGGTGGAGAGTCCAAAATTTTACTCCCTAGTGGGAATTGTCCTTTAAGAGGGCTGCTGAACCTCTATTGATCATGTGCCTCATCACATGAGCCAAGGTGTGAAAAAGGGTGTGGGCAATTATAAGCAGAGGTTTCGGGTGAACCTCACAAGATGTGAGTGGACGTTAAGGCGTCTGGGAGGGGATCTCAAAACTGGAGGCAGGGACAAAATTCAGCTGTCCATCTGCATCTAAAGGATAAAGGTCACTCTTTCGAAGATGCCAATTTTCACATTTTGGACAAAGAAGACAGATGTGTTGAAAGAGGAGTGATCTATGTGAACAACCATCCTTGAACAGGGGGGTGGTTTACGAAGCCAACTGTCTGCAACCTATAATCCAGTTTTGAGATCCCTTCCCAGATGGCTTAACGCCCGCTCACATCTTGTGTCTGTTGATCTCAATAAGTAACATGATAGGGTGGGGCAAGGTCTCATAATGGTTTCACCCGAAACCTCGGCTGATAATGATCCACAGCCTTTTTCACAACTTAGCTCATGTGATGAGGCACATGATCAATAGTGGGTATTCAAGAAACTTAAAGAAGTCCAGTCGCTTTTCTTTCTAAGCTCCTTAGATTACCAGGACCTGGATGACTGAGAACCTGCATTGACTCTCAATGAAAAAGCATAAAAATGAGAGAAAATCACAAACCTGAACATGAGGAGGGGCACTGAGCACGTATGTGACAGCACTGGCCACATCTATTGCCTTCATAGGCTTTGAGAGAAGTGAAAAGTGATTAAATACTTTGTATCGGAGTAATCCTGTCAACAGTACTTGAAGTGTAAGAATAGTTTTACCTTGACTGCAGCATATATACCAGCTGCTTTTTCGGGACTGTCATTGTAGAACCGTGACATAAATTCTGTCTCGACCACACCGGGAGAAATGCACTGCAATGAAGAGTGGATAAGGAAGGAACTTCAGGAAGTATCCTCAAGAAGAAATACTGCTGTTAAAAGCCTTTGGAGCTGATTAGAGTGAAACCCTTACTGTTGCTCGGATATGGGTGTTTTCTGCACGCAGCTCCTGCCTCAGGCCCTCAGTCAGAGCGGTCACGGCGTACTTGGTGGCGGAATAGAAATGTGCATCAGCCAACGAAAAGACTTGATGTCCACACAAGCTGCGACAGAAAAAGATTTTGGTCTAATTTCAGCCCTTAAATACCCGCCTTAAAAAAATGTACTTCACTTGCGAGAAACCGCCTCTGTCTGCCAATCCAGCGCTCCACTTCACTTGCGAGAAACGGTCCTCTGTCCACCGAATTTGAATTCCTTTCAGGATACTTTTCTTTAATAAACGGTAAGTATTATACACATTTTCCTCGCTTGGCTTGCTGTTTGTTTGCTAGTAATAGGCTACTTGACGACAGCATTAGCTAACCAGTGTTCTCTAGACCAGTGGTCCCCAACCTTTTTTGCGCTACGGACCGGTGGCCCGGGGGTTGGGGACCGCTGCTCCAGTCAGAGAATTGAGTGTCAATGTATTATGAAGGTACAGGTAAATTTAGTTGTCATAGAAATGTTGTCAGGCAAAATTGCAGTAGCTTCCCTGATCATTTTACAAACATAAGAGAAATCGATCTAAATAGCCTAGCTTAATGGTTGTGTGCTGAATCTATGAATAAAAATATCACCTGTAAACATAATTAACTGGCCCATAGTTGTGAAAATGGACTTGAATTCTTATCTAATCTATGGAGATTAACAGTAATCCAAAAACGGCCAAATGTTGGCCCTGGGACATTGTGTAATAGTTGTCCCTGGAACATTGTGTAATAGTCGTCCCTGGGACATCGTGTGATAGCTTGTTAATGATCGAATGAATATTATTGATTGTTTTTAACTTGTAAAAAAGAAGTGTAACACATCCAAATGTTATGTTCTTACATCCTTAAAGAAATTGCGACCCCTTCACAATGTCAGGTAAATGTCAACTCATGTTGAATAATCAACCAATCAAGCCTTTATTTGTCACATGCAATGTTACACATACAACTGCAGGGAAAATTTGACCCCCTTCTGACCGTACATATATTGCTCAAACATCACATTGGGAAGACAGGTCGGAAACAGGTAGGAAGGTCAGAAAACAATGAAAATAGTACATGAGGGGAGAGGAGGAGAAAAAAGAACTCCAACCAGACTAAGCTCCTAGAGGACAGAAATGGGTCATGGTTACAGCATGCAAAAAGAAAACAATATCTGATGACTATAGCATATGCTTTCTCACAGATTACCTTGTGGGAGTAGCTGGACCAAACTCCATTGGTATTTTAAGTTTGAAATCCCTGTTTGACCAGACAAACATTTCAGATGAGGTACCTCTTAACATAAAAATCATTTTATGTTGTTATATTTTTCTGCACAAGTGGTTAACTAATGTTAAATTCTGCTTTAAATACACTTTGGATTATTTTACAATTTACTTAATGAATCGTATTCCTTAGTTCTGTTTTTATTTATATGTATTTATTTATTTGTTTTATAAGGTAATAGATGGCCTAATCTATTTGCAGTGTGAGGTATGTTGAAAAGCTGGCTTAATCATAATGACATTGCATATTTACGTTTTTATAATGTATTTTAAAACATGGGTGTATTTATGTTATTTTCATAGAATTTTCCCCACATTTTTCCAATGCAAAGTTAACATTCCTGAATTCATACAAACAGAGAAACTCTGAGTCCCAAGGTCAGCACTAGCACAAACATGCCACTTTATACCGAATCTCAGTGCGAGGTCAGGTATTAGTCTCATTTCATTACTCTGGCTATATTTTCTTATTAATCATTACCATTAAACCTATACTTAGTCATACTCTTTATTACAATTAAGTATGATTAACTATTAGCAAAATCACATACTGATAACTCTGTTATTACACTTCGTATTCAATCATAAAAAAGCTGGATGTTGAAACCTTTTACTTCCATTTTGGATGAGCCAGGGTACCTCAACCGCTGATACTCCATGTCCAAAAACTGACAGGTACTGTTTTATGGAGCAAAAAACTTAAGAGCGCATATTTTATGAATAATACCAACAATTACAAAAGCAGACCTTTAATAGTAATAAGTAATCCTTTATTTATAATACATAGCAATATAAAAAATAGTAACATATGAAAATATTACAGACAATGGGCACAGATGAAGTTGTATAAAAACCAGCAACCAACCCAAAGTAATGAATAAAACACATAAATAACACCTGCTTGAGAGAGACCAAACATTTTCTTTTCATCTGTTCCTTGGCAGAAAGTTAAGGCAGCTATTCAGCTTTAGGTTTCAATAAAGAGAGGTAACTGATGCAGTCCCTTTGAAATGTCTACACAAGAGTCTACTTGTGCATATACTTGGCTTTAACTCTTCTCTTTTTTGTTTTGTATTCCAAAAGGTTTTCATTTTCTCCAGAGGATGTCTCCCTTTCAGTATTTATCGGTTGTTCACATTCATTTTCAAAGACTGTTGGAATGTCGGTGCTGGCCGAACGTTTCCTGTTACAATGCAATGGCCTAATTTTGCGTGCATTATCTGTCGTCTTTATGTCGTACTGACATATACCTTTGCCTACTTCTTGTTTTGCTTTTAAGACATTTGTATGCAGTTCATCTATCATTGCAGTAATGCCATCTGGAATGAATGCCCACTGTTTAACTGTCTAAAACAGCATTTAGTTTTCCAACAGCATCTTCTGTGCATTTCTTGTCTTTGCTTTCTACTACACAAGTGTCATTGAAAGTTGATAAAGGACTTTTCAAAGAGTTTTTCATTTGTTTAAAATGGCTACAAGCCACCTTCAGGCAAGCACATGTGTTATAGTGAGAGAACGTACAACAAGTGCACTGAAGTGTTTCAGCCGATGCAAAAAAACACAGATTTCCAAACAAACTTGGCATTTTTATCACTTTCAAGTCCTCACAGTGTACAGAGTAATGCCTTTCTTTCACTGCAATTCTTGCCAAGGTAGAAATGTCTGTTTCCATGTTTGGATAGTTCTCATTGTCAAGCTCTGCTAATTTTGCAAGTAACACTAGATGCTTGCAAAGAAGTCCTTGTAAGCCATATGAACAGTTGTAGTAGGACTCAACAGGGCAGACATCATACACTATGTCTTCTCTAGACTCAGATGGGACTTGATATGCATTAACTCCATGGCTGTTCTTGACTGTAATTTTAAGAGCCCAACAACTTTCCATCAGTCTTGAAGCAGATTCTGAAACTTGAGACAAGGTGTCAGCAAACCTGTTTTTCATGCATCTTGCAGGGTTTTTATGACTGAGAAGTAGTCGTCGGCCTTCCCTAGGAGCACTTCAATTAGATCATCCAGACGCCTATTCTTGTAGCCAGATAAAAACTGGTATTTCAGGGGGTGGAAAAATCTGAAAAAAAGAAATTTGAAATGATTAGTAACTGTGATTGAAGGACTTTAAAGTTTAAATCAAGAGTGTATTATTTACAAAAACAATTTGGAATACCTATTGCACACATGTCTTTTATAAAGGAATGGTCTGTGCCGGTTTAGCTGGTTTAGCCAAATCCACCTACTTTTTTTGTTGTGACAACATAAAAAACACTGCCAAAACTTAAAGGATTCACCTAAAAGCTATTCTGGCAATTACTAGCAATGATATGAAGAACCTACTTTAGTTTAGCCTCTGGGGCTAATGGATAATATCTGTTTTTCAGCAATAAAATTTAATGGGGTCAAAATAATAAATCATACCTTTCAATCACATTGTTTGTTTCAGAACAAGCGTGACTGAAGCGACGGCCGTAGTCACACCACATGTTGCCAATGCCTTCCCAGTGCTTCTGAAAATACTGGCACACCAAAGGGTATTGCTTAAATGTCTGGCAAAACTCTGCTGATGTGGCTTTAAAGTCCTCCTCCTAAGAGAATTGGAAGTAACAGAATAAATTTCAATCCATTGAACAGACCTATTGAAATCTTTAACATTATGTATTGAAGCCCTTTTCCTTTTATTGAATAACATTAAGAATTTAAAGTTATTAATAATATGTCAATATTTTGTATTAAGAAGCAATTATTTCTTCCCTTACAATGGCTTAGAAGGAACACTAAACCTATTAACATGTTCATATTTGGTCTCAGCCTCATGTGTCTTAGCCTCAGTCTGTGAAAGAATCCCACTCAAAAGTTCTATTGAACTGGGGGTGACACAGCGATAGTCTGCACAGCTCAAGTACTTGTTTTGATAAGCAAGAGAAGAAGCCCAGTTTTAGAAATCATTTTAAAAATCAATTGTGTGTGGCTCTGTTCCTTTTTTGTAAGCAACTGAAAGTTATTATGCCCTAAGTGTAATCAAGAAATCAAAATGTGAAATAGACAAATTACACTTACAGATGTGCAAGCTTTCAGCTTACAAAAAAAAGAAATGATTTCATTTCTCTTTTGGGTGTTAGAAAGCCCATGGACCCCGGACTCTGATTTTGAAAGCCATCGATTAACAGCCTGTTAATGTAAGAGAAAAAAAAGTTAATCTGGAGAGAGGGACAGAGGAGCAGCTGTACAACAAGCATAAAAGAAAGCTGACGTCCAAAAAGAACTTTGTCACTCACTGTACAAGAGGAGCTGTGCATTACAGAAATCAACCAGACAAACATATTTTTAAATGTCAAAAAGAGCTTTGAGACACAGTGTGTTAACCTGCTGGAAGCAGCCACCAGAAGATGAGTCCACTGTGGTCTTAAATGGATGGACATAGTCACTTTACATTTTATCCCTTTATATTCATTAACCTGAGTAAGTGAATATCACAATGAGGGAAATCATAACAACAGCGACCCAGTTGTGAAAATGTGTTTCAGGCCCATCATGACAAGGTGAGAAGAAAACAATGTGGTTTACCTGCAAGACATAGTACCAGCATAGAAGGATAGCTGACCTAGGAAAAACCTTCTGCAAAGCATTTATTTCAGCAAAGTCTTTGTCAACCATAAATGCTCTACAAAAAATAAAAGAAAAAACTAAATGAGATTAAACTGTATGAAAAACTGTATTTTAAATGAAACATAGGCCTTACAGCCCACTGCTCTGTAGCTGTTTTGACTTTTTTTTCCAGCTTTGATGCAGTTCAATTTGTAATAGTCTCTTTTCTTGTCTTTACCTGAGGCCACATTGAAACATTTATAATGGCCATGAAGGGTTAATGAGTTCAATTTTTCCAACAAAACACTGAATGAGTCCTCCTGACATTTTGACACGTGAACACAAAGTTGTGTATCTTTTTCAGTTCTTTTTTTTGCATCATTCAGGACAGTTCTTCTAATGATATCGTCCATTTCTGGTGGAAAAATAACAGAGGTTTAATTAGTCGATATTCATTAATTCATTTTAACTTGTTTTGGGTTTTTTCTCAATACAATGTAAATATTAAATTTGAACAAACAGGGGCTAAAAGAAATGCCTAAACTTTCATATGGTGCGTCTCTGCCAACTTTGACACGATGTCCCAGGGCCAACTTTTACACGATGTCACAGGGCCAACTTTTACACGATGGCCCAGGGACAACTTTTACATGATGTCCCAGGGACAACTTTTACATGATGTCCCAGGGACAACTTTTACACGATGGCCCAGGGACAACTTTTACATGATGGCCCAGGCCAAATTTGGCCGTTTTTGGATTACTGTTAATCTTAGTCCATTTTCACAGCTATGGGCCAGTTAATTATGTTTACTGGTGATATTTTTATTCATAGATTTAGCACACAACCATTTGGCTAGGCTATTTAGATTCTCTTTACTTATGTTTGTAAAATGATCAGGGAAGCTACTGCAATTTTGCCTGACAACATTTTTATGACAACTATATTCACCTGTACTTTCATAATATATCATAATACATTGACACTCAATTCTCTGTCTAGAGAACACTGATTAGCTAATGCTGTTGTCAAGTAGCCTATCACAAGCAAACCAACAGCAAGCCATTGCAAGGGAAAGCTACATTCACCTGTACTTTCGTAATGCATCATAATACATTGACACGCAATTCTGTCTAGAGAACACTGGTTAGCAAGTAGCCTATCACTAGCAAACAAACAGCAAGCCATTTCAAGGAAAATATATGTATAATGCTTACGATTTATTAAAGAAAAGTATCCTGAGAGGAATTCAAATTGCTGGATCGGCGGACAGAGGGCGGTTTCTCAAAGTAAATTTTTTTTAAGGCGGGTATTTTTCGAAGTTGCAAAAGTATGACGTCACAAGAAGGTGATTGGTCACTTGCAATGTTGAACCTGGAACAACATTAATTATGATGATGTGGGAACAACGCCAACACGAGGATATCAGATCGTGCTTGACGAAGTAGTAGCAGCACTTGCTGGTTTCATCCTGCAACAGGATAACAATCCACAACACATCTCCAAAATATGTCTGCAATATTTAAAGAATAACCAGTCAGCCAGAATTCTGACTTTAATAGAATGGCCAGCACAGTCTCTGGATCTGAACCCTATTAAGGTGTCGTGGGCACAGCTTGGCCATGTGGCAAGAGGACAACTCCATCAAGTCAATCCATCAGATTACTTTAAAAACTGAAAGCTAGAATGATTAAGTTCAGCCGGGCTGTAATTGCTGCAAAAGATTTATTTTTTTTTTTGATCAAGGTGAAGTTTGAAGAACACATTCATCATGGAAATCGATGACAATGTCAGCATATCCTGTTTATTTGATATATTTGCTATTCAGACTAATTTGAATGTTTTTCCATTCGAAATGAGAATTTCCAAGATAACTGAGAATGTCTGCAGCAGTATAAGTCAACCAATCAGAAAGTAGGAGACTAAGAGCTCTCATTCCATCCTATCTTATGTCCACCATGCTAGATTCACAACCAGAGCACAGGCAATCACAGTAAGTTTCCTTCTTACCGTTGCTTTGTCTTAGTACTGTGATTAATGAGCAAATCAACACAGAAACCAGGAATTCCTCGTAAGTCTCATATGACTTACGCTGACTTTTGGTACTACACTACACATATGATACATACTTCTACACCTTTATTTCTACTTTCCAGGGACATTTTAAAGAAAGTCTTAAAAAATTTCACAGAAACAATTATTTGCACAAGATGTGTTTCCAGGTTCCTGTCTTGGTCTTTTTGTCACTGGAAGCCAAACCATCTTCCACATGCTCCACATGCTTCATAATGAAGCACCTACCTGGTTGCCCACTGTCGACTACTCCCTGTACTCCTGCACTCCTTTTTCTTCTTCACCACCTGCTGCCCTTCATTCACCTCCAGAGACCATCCATCCATCTATCCATCCATTTTCTACCACTTACCCGGGTTTGGGCCGCAGCCCAGCAGAAAAGCCCAGATTTCCCTCACCCTTCTCTTCCAGCTCATTTGGGTAGAATAAGCTGGAAATATCCTCGAGAGGATAAAGAGCTAGTCCAGTGTTCCACGATCAGGGCAAAAACTGGATAATTCCCAATTATCCAGAATTCAAAATCCTGCTCCTCACATACAAGGTCTTAAATATCAGGCCCCATCTTTAATATTCCCTATCTCTAATGGGGTGATGGTGCCTTATCACCACATTAGAGCACTTTGCCTTCCATTCTGCTTTTAAAAACTCTAGGAACAACAAGTAAGCCTGCAGTCTGAGAGCAGAGTCTTCAGTTCTGTGGAACCAGCTTCCAGTTTGGATTTAGGAGACAGACACTATCTCTACTTTTAAGATTAGGCTTCAAACTTTCCTTTTTGCTAAAGCATATAGTTAGGGCTGGACCAGGTGACCCTGAATCCCCCCTTATATACACTGCAATAGGCGTAGGCTGCTCCTTGGATGTATTTTTTCTTCAGTCATCTTGGCCACCTGAGCCTGGTTCTGCTGGAGGTTTCTTCCTGTTAAAAGGGAGTTTTTCCGTCCCACTATTGCCAAAGTGCTTGCTCGTAGGGGGTTATTCGATTGTTGGGTTTTTCTCTGTATGTATTATTGTAGGGTCTACCTTACAATATAAAGCCGACTGTCGTTGTGGTTTGGTGCTGTATAAATAAAATTGAAATAAATTAAATTGAAATAAATATCAGTAGAAGTAGTAGAAGATTGTTGTTTGGTTTCTTTGTTTTGTCTTTTTTAAAATTTTTGTCATATTTAAAATAAAACATTATGTTGAAAAATACTGTCTAGAGTGGATAAAGTCACTAAATCATCCAAAGTGTTTGGGTTTAATCTGGTAACTTTGGTAGCCATTTTCAATTGACTTTTTCAGTTATTGTTATGAACTAACAGAGGTCTTGCAGGTTATGCAAACACCTATAACAGGGAATCTGTTTTTGGAAACAAATTTTAAATGTCATTTTCTTAATACTGGACCACCCTATTTCCATTTATCAGTAGTATAAACACTTTATATTACTATAAAATAATACTTGTAGGTTTAGTACTAATATGAGTTTATTGTGTTTTTTTGTGACTTTTGCATTTTAAAGATGGCTTAAGTTCCAGTTCTACAGTTAGACTCAAGTTTAGTTAGTTTCTTGCATTCCCAGTTTCTAGACTGTTAGGTTCCTCTTGTCTGTCTCATCCCTGTGTCGCGTTAAGAGTCTGTCTCGTCACATGTTTTTATGTCTCCGTGTTTGTATCTCTCTCTGTCTCTCGCTCCCTCTTTGTCATGTCTCTGTGTTTTGCCCCCCGACCTGTTCCCATGTTCCTCTTCTTCTGTTTCATCCTTTGTCTCCCCAGTCTGTCATATGTCCTTGTCTGGGTCTCACTCTGCGTGGGTCTCACTATCCTGTTTTATTTTCACAGTCCCTCGTCCAGTGTTTAGTGTGTTCAGTTTTGGCTTCCCCCATCTTGTTATGTCTAATTCATCCCAGCTGCCTTCCCATCTGTTTCCACTTCCCTGATCACTCTCTTGTGTATATATATTGTGTCACTCTCCCCTGGTCCCTTGTCGGTTCTTGCCTCTGCAAATCACAGTTAATCCCTCCTTGTAGTTTTTTTTCCACAAGGAGGGATTAGCTGGGTATCTCAAGGTATCTCCTAGTGTTCCAGGTTTTATGTTTGTTTATTTTAGCTTCCCCAGTTTCGGTTTTCTAAGGTCAGTGTAACCCTGAAGGACCCGACATGACTCAGGATGCTCACTTTTAGCTTTTATTTTATTCACACTGACTCTGTGTTTGACACTTTGTGGTTCGGCACTTTGCAGTGCTCGCTGCTCCTCCTCCGTGGTGCAGCCACTCCTCCTCCTGTCCAGCAAATAGGGAAGGCATGATTAGATGATGTTCGCCAGCTGCGAAAACCAGCCTTCCTTGACACGACATCCTGAACACGCTGCTCCACTCCTCCCCTGCAGCAGAGCCACCAACCACACCCCACCGCAGTCAATTTTTAATTTATTGTGGTTTACCTGTTTCTGCTCATGTTTTTGTCATTCCGATAATAAACTGCACACCCTTTGTTAAAGGTCAGTTTTGCCTCCTGTGGTCTGCGTTTGGGTCCTCTTAAAAAGAAACACACAGTCTGACACTGCTGTTTCTCCTCGTGTTCCTGTTCCCAGGGCGGTTCAGGCCCATCACATTCCTGCACCCGTACCAGTTTCTCGGGTGAGGGTGGCTAGGACAGCGTTGTCAACACGGAGATGTTTATTTACTTCAGTGACCCCATTCCCAGATGGCCAAATCCCTAAACTCTGAGGATCTCTATGGGACTGAAATGCATTCTGTGGAAACAAAGTAGTCATTTCAAAATTTTGTATATTTAGCCGATCCAGAATCCTCCGATGCCGTTCTGCTCCTCTCATCACCCAACTAAGTGACTCACCACTCGCATGAAATAAGACAACCATATGGCTGCAAATCTGAAGATACATCTACAAAAACATCAACGTAGGTTTGACTTAGGTTGCAAACCTAGTCAAGGAAACAGTCCTCTTGCCTACCAAAAACCCCAATGTATAGACACTGAAGTATAACGACCTCACCAGCGGTGGAGTGGAACAGAGTCCACCCTCTTCCCAGGACACTAGTTCCAGAAACAAGGCTGTGTATTGAGGTGATCCTACCTTTATTTACATGGTACCTCTCAACCTCACATACAAGTTCTGGCTTCTTCCTTTACTAACATTAATGTGAATTATTGTCTATGTGATTTTAAAAATACTATACCATACAGTAAGCTGTCCCAAAGAAATTCTGAGATTGTTTAGTTTGACATTATAAAATGTTTTTATTCCTTTATCATTTTGTGCACTGCACCGTTTTTGTATTCATTGTGTTTTCTGTTCAAATAGTTTTGGCTTTCTCAGTCTTATCCACCACTACTACCATGTGCTTTTTCAACTGCAATTTTCCCAATATAACAAAGTATTTTATTCTATTTTGCACAGTATTTTAGTCTATTTGTATAGTACTTATTCTATTGTATATAGTATTTTATTCTATTTTGTATAGTATGTTATTCTGTCTTATCTTATTCTATTCTAATGTTTTTTTCCTTTTTTTTCTTAATTTTTACTGCTCTTAAATTTCCCACGTGTGAGAATAATAAAGGTTTATCTTATCTTATGGTTCCAGTCTAAAAATATATAATTAATCAATACATTTTTCACATATGCATGGGAGTAATAAGCAGAATTGGAAAAGCGCTCAAACATGCAAGCACATGCAAGCACATGCGTCGCTTGAGTCTCATTGGTGCAGGCAAGCAGCAGGTTCAGCTGGCTGGGCTTAGATTCTTGCAACACTTAGTCACATGGGCTGATGATTATCTCACGCAAATAGGCACACAGAGCAGGGATCTGTGTATTCTGTGATTGCACAAGCCCTTCCCCCTCCCTTTAGAGCTCTCTCCCTGTCGCTCCCTCCGTCTCTCTGCTTCCCTGCCCTTTTCTGTTGTCTCTATTTTTCTCTGTAGTGCACGCCTACACATAAAGGCACACACTCAGCCAAAGCAAAAGTGTCGGTGCGCAGCTACAA
>VUQG01045616.1:0-18727 GCA_015106755.1 Etia nguti
GCATAACTAAGGGAGGATTCAGGGTCACCTGGTCCAGCCCTAACTATATGCTTTACCAAAAAGGAAAGTTTTAAGCTTAATCTTAAAAGTAGAGATAGTGTCTGTCTCCTGTATCCAAACTGGAAGCTGGTTCCACAGAAGAGGGGCCTGAAAACTGAAGGCTCTCCCTCCCATTCTACTTTTAAATACTCTAGGAACAACAAGTAAGCCTGCAGTGTGAGAGTGAAGTGCTCTAATAGGGTGATATGGTACTACAAGGGCATTAAGATAAGATGGGGCCTGATTATTTAAGACCTTGTATGTGAGGAGCAGGATTTTAAATTCTGGATTTAACAGGAAGCCAATAAAGGGAAGCCAATACAGGAGAAATATGCTCTCTCTTTCTAGTCCCTGTCATTACTCTTGCTGCAGCATTTTGGATTAACTGAAGGCTTTTCAGGGAGTTTTTAGGACATGCTGATAATAATGAATTACAGTAGTCCAGCCTAGATGAGCCCTTATTATATCTATCTGGTATCTCTCAATCTCACACATTAGTTTAGTGTGCTTTTTATTAATTTTTTAAAATATCATTCTGGGTCGTTCAGTGGAGCACAGAGTTGTGCTGCATTTCAGAGTTCTAACAGGCTTTTCTGATCCATGCAACCAAATGTTGTACAGTCTGGCCTCACAGTAGTGCTTTTACAAGCAGAATAAAATAGAAGTCAGCATGCATTAATGCTGACTTTGCAGAATTGTTCTATAGATCCTCTTTAACTGAAAGAAGAGAACTGCATTGTTGTGTTTTTGCAACAAGCAAAATAGGATCCATTCTGTCTGTTTTTCAGTCTCAAAAACATCACATGTTCAGATATTCTCACATTAGATGTTTCTGACTGCGTGGGAAGAGTTCATAGTCTCAAACTTTGCACTTCTATGGGAGAAAGTGCAGAATGTCCTTTCCACTGTCGCCAAAGTGCTTGCACATAGGGGGTCATATGATTGTTGGATTTTTCTCTGTATGTATTATTGTAGGGCCTACCTTACAACATCGGCCCCCAATCTTTTTTGCGCCACGGACCGGTTTATGTCTGACAATATTTTCATGGACTGGCCTTTAAGGTGTCGCGGATAAATACAACAAAATAAAACAAAAAAAAGAAGATTTAGTCATAACACACGGGAAAAGACCCAGGGAAACCAAGTTAACGATAAAAACAATTTAAAAAATCACGATAAAAACCGATTAAAAACCCTGGAACCCATAAATTTCACACCCGAGCCTCAACTCTCGCGGCCCGGTACCAAACGACTCACTGCCCGACCGGCCCGGGGGTTGGGGACCGCTGCCTTACAATATAAAGCACCTTGAGGCACCTGATGTATAAAGCCCTACCCTATCATGTGATTTCCTGAGGACCATCAGGAAATCACATGATAGGTTGGGGCTAGGCTTCACAATGAGCTCACCCGAAACCTTGGCTGATTGTGACCTACACCCGTTTTCACACCTTGGCTTGTGTGATTAGGTAGAGGATCATTAGGCGGTCCATTGCCCCTTGGGGGGATACTCCCACAGGGCTTAAATCTGGGACTCTCCACCATTTGACCCTAGAACTGAAGAAGCCTCTCAGATGAGAGGAGAAACGTCTTCAAGCAACTTAAAGAAGTCCAGACGCTTTTCTTTCCAAGCTCCTTAGACTTTAATGTTGGTAGTTTGTTAATACAAAGAACTATGATTGACTGTTTATGGCAATAGTCAGAAATATGTTGACCAAGTTCCTTGCTTCTTTAACTGCTTTTTCATGTGCTGTTTGTATCTCAGAGCTGCTCTGGTTCCTTCATCCTCTCTACTTTTTATCTCCTCCAGTTTCTGGACCTTCTTGGTGTCTCCTTCCTCCTTCATCTTCTTAATCAGGAAGTCCAAATGGACAATAGTGCACAAAGAATTGTCTTTCAGAGCGATCTGCTCCAGTCTGACAACATGTTGGTAGGATTCATCCAGTAACTGTGACTTCTCTGCTGTCAGCTGTTTCATTTCCCCTTCGAGATTTCCCAAAAGACTCAACATGTTCTCACTTTCAGTTTTATTCTTTTCATACTTCTCCTTCACATCTTCCAATTTCTTCTGAACTTTCCTTGTCTTGGTCACATATCTCCACTTTCCTTTCACATGATCTGAGGCAGGACACTTCTCACGACAAACAGTGCAGCGGCCATGTTTAATAATCTGACAGTATTTAGGATACCAGGCCTTTGTGCATCCAGGATAGTGACAGGTCTCCTCACAGACTGTACAGCAGACGGCTCCTACATAAAAAACTATCCACATCCCACCATCAATCGGTTCTTTGCCTTTGTAGACCTCATCAACTTCTACAGTGAAGTTTTCATTCTTCTTCATCTTTTCCTCAGCTTTTTTCAGAGCTTCTTGTATCTGTTTGATTTCTGTCTGTTTCAGTTCAGTCAGGTTAATTTTCTCTTGCAGGTTTTGAATGCAGGCTGTCAGTCTGATCCGTTCATTCAGAACATCCACACTCATTTTCATTTGTCGAGGTTCTGCTTTTTCAACAAAGGCTGTAAATTGACTTATTTCTGTTATTTCCATTGCCTTTGTTCGGTCTTCATGCTGGCAGTTATTAAAAAGGAAGTAAACAGGCTGATTCTTTGTATTTTTGGCACATTTAATTTTTGCTTCTTTAATAGCCTGAAGAGCATTTGTAGGTGTTCTTCCATCTGAGTGTGTGATGAGA
Source organism: Etia nguti (assembly GCA_015106755.1). Classification (NCBI taxonomy): domain Eukaryota; kingdom Metazoa; phylum Chordata; class Actinopteri; order Cichliformes; family Cichlidae; genus Etia; species Etia nguti. The sequence continues at coordinate 2,733 of VUQG01045616.1, forward strand.
GCTACAATGTTTTTCTCCAGGTCTTTTCCAAACAGAGACATCATTGCATCAAAGATGTACCCTAGTCGATCATTCAGTCGGTTATCGCTTGCCTTCATCACCAGACCCACTGCATGAACTTCATGAACTACATTATCTGATTGAAACAAGTCCAATAAGTGTTTTGTGGTCAAGTCATCATGTTGGGCCCCTCTGGTGCTTCCATATCCAGGAGTATCGATGATGGTTAGAGAGTAGGGCAGAGTTTCATCTTCAAAACCAAAGATCTCGTACACGATCACATCTGATGTCTGACTTTGTGTCTGACTTCTCTTCTTCTCCTTTACGATCTGAAACCAGACTTCATCCTCCCACTTCACTCCCATGCTGTAGTTGAGCAGAGCGTTGATCAGAGTAGATTTTCCTGCTCCTGTTTCACCCACAAGTAAGATGGTTTTATTTGTCTTGTTCATATTTCTTTCACCAACAGTCATTCTTGTCAGAGTTCCAAACTTCTCCTTCTTTGGTCTCAGCTGGTAGACAGCAGGAGATCCTAATTGGATCACATTACATGTAGAGATGATGTCCTTGTATTTAGGTGAGATGTTACTGATCCTGTAGAAAAAGTTGAGATTTGCTGAAAATACCCCAAAACTGTAAACATTATTTTGTTGATCTGTTGATACCATGATTGTTGTTGTAGACCATGTTATTAACAGTGGTTTGGACATGTGCAAAGGAGTTACAGTGGGCAAAGGGTGAATATAAAGGCATGAAGAAAACACAAAGACCACAGAGAATATTCATGGATGTTATGAAGGAGGACTTGCAGAGGATAGTTGTGCCAGAGCAGGATGCTAAAGATAGGGTGAGACGGAGCCAGATGACCCACTGTGAAGATCCCTAAAGGGAACAGCTAAGAGAAGAATTAACCAGAATTTATACATATATTTTAGGCTGCGGGTGCAAGTTGAATTGCCTTGAGAGAACCCACACCTAGTGGACACATAATCTTCACAGAAAAGAATACAACTGGGATTTGATCCAAAAACTCTCTTACTTTAAGGTGATAGTGCCAACCACTCCAACACCACACCACCCTTTTAGCAAAAGAATGATTAGACACACCCAATCCACTCATTTGTTCATGAACTTCAGAAAAAAATACTTTTTGACTGTATTGTTTGTTTGCTGAAATTCTTTTAGTGATTTTATTTTCAAATGTCTCCTTTTTTTCAATCTGTTACCTCACATTTGGTTGTAATTATGTCACTGTAAATTTCACCCATTGTACCAAGTAATATTAACTACTGAAGCGACTGTCAATTGTGACTTTAAAACTTAACACCATGGGTGCTTGTGCCTTTAGCTGTGCTACACCTTGTCTCTGGAACACTACTATACACACTACCTTTGTCATCCAAGGCAGTGCAGCAGACCTGGCAGCGAGCAAGTATAAACTAGACAAGAAGGTTTGTCTTAAAAATGTTGTTGCCCACTTTGTGGGGTTAGAACTTTGCATATTTTGTTACTGCACTGGTTACTAACTGGAGTTGCTGGTCTGGATGATACAATATATTGTGAGCTGTTGGTCAATCAGACTGTATATGTTGAAGCTACTGCAAGTAATCAGTGCTTACAAATATATATATGTCTTGTTAAAAAGAATTTATGAGTCATACAGGCTTTATTTAAGACAGTAAGAATCCGATGGGAAAAGAAAAGGAGGAAAGAAAAAACATACACACCTGTAAAGGTAAATGAAATTCTAAGTAATTTTAAACATACAGGGTATAGACAAATGTTAAAACTTATTTATCACTCACTGTCTCTCATTGCTATCATTCACGACAAATAAATCAATAAGTGATCATTTTAGGTTTCAGCCAAAATACTGTAAAGGCCATAACTTTGACTGAAATAAATATTAATAAACTGAGCTTCTCTTTGAGCTGCTCTGTCTGCAGAAGAAGTGATTAGCAGGCATTTAAATGCAGGCCTTTTATTGTATTTTTTTTTTCAACTTACACTTTATTCTCTTTGATCTGTGATGGCCTCGGAATAGCAGAGTCTTGCCTCTTGTCAAGCCGAGTCAAATCTCTTTCTGAAACAAAGCATTTAAATTCTATTTAAGAAGAAGAACAACAACAAAAACGCTCGAAAATCATTTCCATATTTAACTAAAATATTTCTTCTAAATTCTTTTAATTGTTGACAGGGCTGTGATGTGATTCCAGAGTAGATTCTGACTACAGTCCAGAAACAGAAGATAACACTTTGTGGAGTGTTGGAATAACTGTTAATAGTGTATGAAGCTGACTGTAGTCAGTTTAAGAAGGATCCTGGCAGAACATGGAGATGCTCTGGCAGCAGAATTCTCTGGTCTGCTTTCAGGAAGAAATTGGATTATCACTGGGCTGAGTTCTACTTGTGTCATTCCCAAGTCCCCAGAAAGTTGGAAGCTCAGAATGATTTTTGGACTTAAGGGGGTTCAATAGATCTTTGAGATCCCTGTGTTCTCAACAGTTGAGTCCCTTGCCAGCCAGTTTATTGAGCTGTGCCCCTTCTGCCTCCCCCCAGAATGGTGAAACAAAGGCTGGTGGGGCACTTTTGAACCTGGGTACACAGTAGAACAGATCAGCTGTTTGACTGTTATAGAGCTAATTACCAGGAGATGCAGGTCACTAAGACAAGGCTTTCTCATTGGGGCCATGATTCTGTACATATTTATAAATAGTTGTGTTAATGGTACAGTTTGTCTTCTAAAGTCACTGTACAATGGAAGAGTAGAGTAGACAGATAGAAAGGTTGGTTACATTATAACCCAGCTTCTCTGAGTGGAGAAATTATTCCTCTAGTCCATTCCTCTTACAAACACATTCCAGTCAAAATTAACATAAAAAAAACCCCCAAACACACAGCATAGTACATACATACATACCCATAGTGTTAATTAGTGCCTGGTCACCACTGGTGCTGTTTCTTAAATTCACTTCATGTCAGTTGAGCTTGTCCTAATGATTTTTTAAAACAGTACCTTGTTTTTTTTCAACACATAAAAAGTATAGATGGCCACACTGTGCTTACCTTGCGCTGCTGTGCAGAGGTTTGTCAGTTTCTCCACCAAATCATTCCTTCTGATCTTCTTTAAGACTTTCTTTGCCACCTCGACAGACTGCTGGCTGTAGGTCTGTACTATCACATCGACTGTTTGCTCCCTGTTTGCATCCTCTAGATTGCTCTTCGGGATATTTGGAAGGCCTTCTAAGGTGTCCGAATGCAAGAACCACCTGAAACTGTCAAATTCTTTTCGTTCTAACTCATTAAGAGTCTTTAAAAGCTGCTCTTTATAAGCCATCCCTTGTTCTGTTTAAACAAAATGGAAAAAATCAAGTCAAATGACAATCAAAGAGACAATCAGAAAGACTCTTCAGTTGACTTTATTCTTCTCATTAAATAAAAATATTAATTTGATTTCAATCTATTTTTCTTTCATAGAAAAAAGACTGTTTTTATGCTACATACCTATCATCTGAAAAACATGTTTACTGAGGTCTTTATGCAGTTCTGGGAAAAACTAAATACATTCCACGATTTTGCTTGTAGAAGCATCTTTGGCTGTTTTTTGGAGTTTTTCCCCACTCTTTACAAAGTTTCTTCACTCCATTCATTTATGCACAGTTCTCTTAAGATCCCGCCACAGCACTTAATTTGGGTTGAGAATGTTGGCTGGGGCATTGCAACACCTGAGACTTTGCTCCAGACCAGAAAAATGTCAAAACTTCTGCTTTTGTACTGTAGTGGTGCTCACCAGGCTGATATTCAATGAATCTAAGGCAGGGGTCTCAAACTCCAGTCCTCGAGGGCCAGTGTCCTGAAACTTTTCCACGTGTCCCTGTTGCAACACACCTGAATACAATTAGTAGGTCATTAGTAGGACTATAGAACTTGACTGCATGCTGAGGTGGCAATTCAGCCATTTGATTCATGTTACAGCAGCTCATGAGTGAATAAACATGGTGCAATAAAAGCACTTTTAGTAGTACATTTTTCCAAATACTTACATTTACTTAAATTTACTTGAGTAGGGTTAGGGGTTGCCACCTTAGCAGGCAGTCAAGTTCTATAGAGTCTTGCTAATGACCTACTAATTGTATTCAGGTGTGTTGCAACAGGGACACATGGAAAGGTTTCAGGACACCGGCCCTTGAGGACTGGAGTTTGAGACCCCTGATCTAAGGCATTTGATTGCACTGCCTGTCTGCTACCTTCCCATTCCTATAGAAACAGAAAGGATTTACTTACTTTTTCCACATGAATGCATTCAGTCATGTGCATTTTTGTCTTTTGTGCCTATATGTATGGGGATATTATACTTTATATCTAACTTGTCAAGCATTAATGGGTGTCCTTGGTTTAGAGGTAAACCAAAAGGGCTGGAGTAGTGCTCTCCAACCTTGGTCTTGTTGTTCTGTTTGTAAAAGAATTCCTGAAATTCCTGAAATATTATTTTGAAAAGAAAGCTCAAAATAGATGTTTATTCTTTGAAGAACAAAGTGCATGCACTTATGCTGTTTTGTTGACTAACATGGTGCCAATAATATTTTGAGATCATTGCAAAGTCTCTGAATGTATTTTATAATGCATACAACACCATGGAAGCATGTAATGTATAAATATGTAAAATCTCCTGCCTGAAGTGCAAGTGTGAGGAAATTTATTAGACCACCTATCGAAAAACAAGGAAATACAAATATTTTTGAAAAATGCCAAAAGCTTTTTTAACACAAAAATAATGTTGTTGTTTATTAGGCAATTGACAAACTGAATTAATGTTTTTATACACAAAATTGAGCCGGCACACTGAGAAATCAGAAATCAATCAAGTAAGCAAATAAATAAGTCAAAATTGGCATCTTAATAAAAAATAATAATAGTTGAGTTTGTTTTTATTTTATTTTATTTATATATCACCAAATCACAACAGTAGTTGCCTCAAGGCACAATAATGTGCTTTACTATTTTTTCGACTATTTTGTAAAAAAGTAAAATTTAAAAAAAAAATTAAAAAAATAAAAACAAGACACTCTTCAGCCCAATTAGCTTAAAATCCAGAGACATACATGTTGTTTTTTACTATATCAAAAAACAAATTAAGCTAGTTTTGTGAATTCAGGGTTTTACAACACTTAACCCCTTTGAAGCAAATATGTGATTTGTCATATTGGGCTCTATCATTAAAAGTAACTTAACTTTATTAAGTAGAATCACATTTGTGTAATCCAACTATTCACTCTGTTTATACTTGTTAATATATATATCTATATAAATGACAAATTCCATTAGAAACAGAGGTATTTATAAAGAGTAGATGAACAACAGGGTTTAAAAAATGAATCCCCTCATAATATCAGATGGTCACGCAATGAAGGCCATTGTTGAATGAAACTATAATTAATCAGAATAGATAATATGCAGTTTAAACAAAAATGTTTTCCTTTAACAAAACCTTTACTTACCAATGAGGTTTATTGTCTGGAACAGCTGGATACCTGTTTGCCAAGTCAAAATGAAACCAAGTATGCTGGCCTCTGTTTAAAATGTAATTTTGTCCTTTTTTATCCTTGACATGTCTCCTGTTTCTGTAAGCTGTGACAACTTCCTCATATGGTTTGTGTTCTGTGAAAAATGCCAGCTTTGTCACGACAGACCACAGCCACCACTGAAAACTCAAGATAAACTTGCATATCTTTAAAATTCATAAATAGTTCTAATAATTTCTGATTGTTCTTTTAAAATTATTTTAGATGTTACCAAAGCTACGGGGCTTCTAAGACAAACAAATAAATACTATTTTCTCATTAAGTAAAAAAAATATTGAAAACTCATAATGGTCAGTTGGTATAATAACTGGTGTTTTTATAGAATGTTTTTTAATAGAATTTTCACCTTTTTTTCTAGCGTTTTTGTGCCAATCTGTCAGTTTTGAGTTCAGTTCCATTTTATTTTAATAAAAAATAAAGTTTAATAATGACACTAAATCTAAGAAGTAAGAAGCTCTTTCATGAAACTTTTTTAAGGCAAAGAACTTTAATTTTACATTAAAGATGGACATAGCTTGTAGTGAAGTCAATGCTGATGTACCTTAAACCTTTCTATTGGTCAGAGAGGAGCAACTCCTCTGCAGGCAGCAGTCTAAGCAGACACATCCTCGTTCTCAGGCTCTTCTGGTGAGATACAGAGGCATTCAAGGTTCAAGGTTCTGAATTTGCCATTTGTGCATAAAACCAGCAGTCAAGGCACATTGGAATTCTTGTCCAGAGCTCTCTCAGTCATAGTAAGCATGTTAGGAAAATAAACAAAAATAAACAAGACAATACAATACTAATATAAATTATACTGCGTTTACAAGAGGATGTCAATATCTACACAAGAGTCTAATTATATTGCAGATGTTGCACAGTTAGGATATTGCACATTTTTCACTCGTCATTTACATGACAAGTGAAGTGAGGTAGTGTGGGGTTATTTATTGCCCATTGTTCAGCGGTTTTTGTTTTAACACCAGTCTGACTGTGGCAGGGAAAAAGCTGTTGAAAAACCTTGTTCTGTGAGTGATGATGCTGTCCGCTCTGCTGTGTCTTAGGTTGTACGTACAGTTCTTGTGTCTGAGCAGAGCATGAGCTGGATGGAGTGATACCCTGATAATTCCCTCTGCTCTTTTCCAGCAGTGTTGTGTGTACATAGAATTCATGGAAGGAAGTTTTGTCCCTATGATCCTCTCCGTAGTCTTTATGACTCTTTGCAGAGCCTTCCTCTCTGCCTATGTGGTGTTCCCATACCAGAAAGTGATGCCTGCGGTGAGGATGCTCTTTATCAGACTTCTGTAGGCCTGGGTGAGAGGACTATGGTTCAGACTGGCTTTCCTGAGCAGCCTAATGAAACAAAGCCTTCACTGGGCTTTTTTTCACTGTGGCTGTGGTGTTTAGAGTCCAGCTCTGGTCTGATGTGACCTGCAGTCTCAGGAATCTGTGGCTTTTGACCCTCTCCACCTCAGTCCATTTGATAATAAGAGGCTGCAGAGGGGAGGGATTTTTCCTATAGTTCAAAATAATTTCTTTGGTCTTCTCTGTGTTGAGGATGAGGTCATTCTACTTTCCGTAGAGAAAAGTGTTGCTTACCAGGGTCCTGTACCCTGACTCATCCCCCCGACTTGGTGAGCCCTAGGATGGTGGTGTCATCAGCGTATTTAATGATGAAGGTGTTATCCTGGGTGGAGAAACAGTAATGAATGTACAGGGTGAAGAGTTTGGGGCTAAGGCAACAGCTCTGTGGGGATCCTGTGCTGACTGTGAGCTCAGCAGACACCCTCCCATTCTCACCACCTGTGGTCTATCTGTCACTAAGTCCAGAATCCAGTTGCAGGTGGGGAGTTGGGATGCCAAGGTCCGTCAGCTTCCCGATCAGCTTGCCCTGCCCAGTATTGAAAGCAGAACTGTCCAAAAGAAGCATCCTGGCATACATTCTGCTACTTTCTATATTTTGCAGAATGTGGTGTAGGGCTATTGCTACCGCGTCATCCACTGATCAGGCAAACTTGAGATGATCCACAGTCACTGGGACCATATGGTTGATGTGCATCAGAACCAGTTTTGCTAGGCATTTAATGGCAACTACTGTGTTCCTCTGGACTGAAGTCGTTTTGGGGTGGATGAATCCGGTCTTTTGGGGACTGCTTTAAAGGTGGAGGATTTAAAAATACGAGGGACTACTGCCTGGGATAATGACAGGTTGAAGATGTCAGCATACACACCAGCTAGTTGTTTCCCACAGGTATTCAGAACTCTGGGAGCAACTCCATCAGCCTTGTGGGGGTTGACCTTCTTCAGCGTTTTCAGGACCTGTGTGTGTGTCACCTGGAAGGCAGTGTCCATGGGGTTACTGGGGACCTTTGAGGGTGTGTCTGTGTTCAGCCTGTCAAACCTGGCATAGAAGGTGTTAAGGCTGTCTAGAAGGGTGGCATCTCGGGTGTCTGTGGTAGTTGTGGTTCCCTCTGTAGTTTGTTAGAGACTTAATTCCCTGCCACATGCTGCGTGTGTTGTGGTAAGGTAGTAGCCTTCAATTTTCTGTAAATGGGCCCTTTTTGCTGCTCTGATGGACTTCTGCAGCTCATACCGAGCTCTCTTATACTCCACTTGATCTACTGACTTGAAAGCCTGCTGCCTCTCCCTGATTTTCTGTTTTATGTGCCCATTAAACCAAGGTTTTTGGTTGGGGAACATACGGACGTGCAGCTGCGAATGCAGTCACTCACAGTCTCTGTGTATTCGTGGATGTCGTCTGTGGCTTCTTTGAACATGCTCCAGTCTGTGGCCTCTAAGCAGCCCTGCAGACTAACATTCACACCGTCAGGCTTTGTCTTGAGCCTTTTGTTGTAAACTGGCTTGAACCGGATCACTAGGTGATTAGACTTTCTAAAATGAGGTTTTGGTTCAGCTGAAAAGGCATTTCTGATGTTGCTGTAGCAGTGGTCCAGTGTTTTATTTCCCCTAGTGGGGAAGGTCACAAACTGATGCAGTTTAGACATGTTTTTCCAGTGATCGCAGTGGTAAAAATCTCCCAGAATAATAGCAGCGGCATCAGGATACTTGCTTTCATGTTCATTGATCATATCTTGTAGCTTCTTCTATGCAGCCTCTTCCTTAGCAGAGTGGCAATAAACACAACACTCACAATGATGCACTGCAGTTCTTTGGGCAGGTAAAATGGCCTTAGCTTCAAGGTAAAAATACTCCACATTTTCAGAACAGGACTTAGAAATGATCTTACAGTCAGTGCAACCACGATTGTTTGACAGGTCAGCCATTTCTCCACAGCGAGCACATCGGTCCTTCCTGAAGACTGTGTAGCTGTCTGGTGTTATTGCCTTGTCGGGTGTCTTTTCCCCCAGCCAGGTTTCACAGAAATACAATATGGAGCAATTCTGAATATTCCTCTGTGTGGACATCCGAGCATGGAGCTCGTCCATTTTGTTTTCCAGAGACTGAACGTTTGCGAACAGTATGACTGGGAGGGTTAGCCTTCTGTTGCTAGTCAAGCGCTCCTCCCTGTCTGCCTCGCCTCCGCTTCAGCCTGTTCCCAGGAGGGCTCCCTCTTGGGGGCCGGCCTAGCATTGAGTCAGGCTAGCCTGCTAGCTCAGGGTAGGATTCTAGCGAGAACAGGTTGAAAAGTCAGACGTTGTAATAAGGTCGCTGGATCATAAAGAAGTTTTGTATAGTGTGTCTTAACTCGGCACAAAAAAGTAAGAAGGAGAAGAAAAGAAAGAGGTAACTTGGCTCGGAGAGCACCTCAACGTCGCCTTCTAGGAAGCGCCATGTATGCCAATCACAAAAACCAAGTGAGAGACATACTCTCTCTGTTGGTCACCTCAACTCTTCAACTTAAACAACTCATTTAGTCCTCTTAGTCTTTTCTGAATGACCAAGATCCTCACCTGATCTCTAAGGGAGACCTCAGATAGGAGGCAGCACTTGCATCACTTGTGTCCATTTGCTCACTCCTTCAGTAACTACTCACAGCCCACTCACTCATGAATAACTCCTCAAATGCGATATATCTAACATAAAAAGTATACATACCCAAGCAGCAGAAATGAGATTCTGCCAAAGGGTGCCTAGGTTTTCAGGTTTTTACTTAACTAGTCCGGACACTGGCAGCATTCAGGAGGAGGTCAGAGCTGAGTTGGATTCCATATTTCAAATTTCAAATTCTAATTTTATTTGTCACACACACAATCATACACAGTACAACATGCAGCCAAATGCTTATTGCTGTACAATTCCCAAATAGATACAAGAATAAATATAAAAATTCAAAATCAAGTATAAAATTAAAGTTAAAAATTAAAATTAAAAGAGGTGTGCAAAACAGCAATGTGCGGATTAACAGTGAACAGTCAAAAACAGTTATTGAGGTATATTATTGAAGTGTATTTTTTTGTTATTAAGTGCATTTACAGTGATGTGATATGAGCGAGGCCAGATCAGAAGTACATTATTATTGTTGTTAATTAAGTGCATGTGCAATGGTGTGTATATGTATGTATCTAGAGAGTCCAATCCTACGCCTGGTTCAGGGCCTGAATAGCCTGGGGAAAGAAGCTCCTCCTCAATCTCTCTGTGTCGGCCTTAAGGTAGCAGAAGCGCTTCCCTGACCTCAACAGTGAGAAGAGTCCATTGTTGGGGTGGGAGAAGTCTTTGGTACTGCCCCACTTAGTGTAAATAGACTGCAGGTCAGGAAGCTCTGAGCGAATTATGCGTTCAGCAGCATCGTTCACGATAGTGATAGTGAAGCTCATCATCAGCTAATATTCAGACTGATAGCTGCTACCAGGATACCTACTAAGTGAGGAGTCTCCAGCTAAGGAGAGGCATCGGGGCTCACCAGGAACTCTGGAAAGATTATGGATGCACTCACATGTTGTTTTGTATCATGCTCAAACATCAGTATCCCTCATACGCAATTTAGTCAGTTAGTCTCAACATCTCAACTCCTCTCTGTTCTTTGCTCACTTTCTTTCAGGCACACTCTAATCCTGGAATTCATCTTACAGAGCACAAGTGTCATGATTTCATGTATTTTGTGTTTTAATTGGGGAAGTGGTGACATAATGTGCTCTCACATATTTAATTCCTCCGCGGATTTTTACAGAGAGAGCTGCTGCCGAGGAATAAGTGGAGATTTGGATGGATGGAGTCTCACACCATGGATACTTCTTTTCAGCCCTTAGTCAGTATAAAGGTGGAATTTGGCAAGCAATAGTAAAGATCATCATTAGCTAATATTCAGACTGATGACTGCTAACTGGGACCAAACCAAACAGTGAGTATGTGGACAGAACAGCCTGCTCTGCACCAGTTTGTGTATTATTGTAAACTGTACTATAATCCTACAAACTAGCAGCAGCTTTATTCTGTCTTGTATTAAACTTTGTTTTGATTAGTCATTAACAGAAGACACACTAATGACACAGTGCATCTTACTGTTGAATAGAAATCATTCAAACTTTTCAATTCTGCTTTTCTCAACTGGACATTTTCAATTCTTCTTTCTTTGACAAAAATCCAAAGACAAACCATCATCTGCTTTAACTTCTCTCTCTTTTACCACAGAAACATGAATGACCCACTGCTTCCTCCGGATTAATGATTACCAGTCAGAAATGCTTCTGGTTGGTGCAAGCTCAGCAGGAAGTCCATTCTTACTTCCATGTTGCAGAATTTTCTCATTTTAAAAATTTGATCTTAAATACAAGACTTCATGTTTCAAACTGCTGGAAAAAAAGAGTTTGATTCTTGTTGACTGGACTATTTGTAACCAACAACATCTTATCAATAACCTAAAATGCTAATTTATATTTACTGACCGTTAAAACAAGTTATTATCAAGTAATTACTTAGTGTTCAAATTTGTTTGAACATCATATCAAGAAGGCCCTGAGTAAATCATTGATCAATGGTCTTTGATCAGTGGTTGTTGATCAATGGTCATTACATTTTGCATATTAATGATGATGAAACTGATCTCACAGCCATTTGTTAGTCAGTGGGCTAGTTTGAGTCATTATGTAAATGTACTGTTTATAAGTTTGGAAACCTGCAGTCAGCTGAGACTGAAGGGCTAGACTGAATCACTTGGATGAAGCATTTCTCCCTCTGAAACTCCTGCATGTAGCCTAGACCTTGGTGGAAGCCTTTGAAAACACTGAAGCTTTTAGAAAATGTCAGTATCTGATACTCTGAGAGTTAATCGGATCTGATTAAACTCACAGCAGTGTGCATTAACTCATCTGATGGTTTGTGTAATGACCACTAGATGGAGCGAGAGCTTCATCATTATTAAAGTATCCTGTGTAGACTTATGTAACATTATTAAGGATTCTTATCAGATGTGTTTTATGCTGAAACCAGTGAGAATTAAAGGATTCATCATTCTGATAACATGTTTACTGCATGTTCATTAAGCCAAACATACATTTACATTATTACCCCACCATTAGATCTGGATGAAAAGCTGCAACATGAAGTGAAGACTAACACCAACCTTTGTAGAAACATTGGTTTTTAGTTTAACCCAGAATTGACCAAATAACATCCACTAAAAATAACAACCTACAGAGTATCAAGACTAAAAGTAACACCCCCCAAACTCTCCTCAGACATGCCATCAGCCACACCTCATCAGGCACAAATAATTAGCAATTAAACCTTGACAACACCCAGACACCCTTACACTGTCAGTACAAGGCAAGTAGGGATTACAGAGGGTGTAACACCTCATCGCTGTCTTATATTATTTACATTGTTGACCCTGTTTTTACCTCTGAGTACTACATTCATCTCTCTTTAGCACAATCCCATTTTAGATCAGCGGTTAGCATATACACTTTAGGATTACAGACTTCAAGATAAGATAAGATAATTCTTAAATATGAATGGTAGGCAACTCACTCTAATTGTAATATGTTGCATACATTTTTTTAAAATATAATTTTCTGACTTTCCCCCTAAATTACAACTTTTCTCTAAATATTAACTTTATTTCCAGCCTTAATCATCCATCATCATTCATGTTTTTAAACATTCTTTTTTTTAAATAGAAAAACTGTTCCACTTATTCCTTTCACATAATTTCAAACCTTTAATAACTAGGAATTCATAAAGAATTTATAAAGTTATTAAAACTTATTTAAAATAAACATGAAGAGGTTGGAGACCAGAAGATTAAAGTGAGGTCTGCAAACACAAAGAGTCCAAGAAAACCTTAAAAAACAGGAACCATGACATAAACCATAACAATAATGTAAAGTACTTAATAAACGGAATATTAAGTATTTTAATAAATGAATTCTGAATATGAATTCTTTTGGTTATTTTTGTCTTTTTGTCTCTTTGAAAGATGACAGATTGAAACAGGAAACAAAAGCAGAGTGAGACATTGAAATAAAGGTCACAACCATGGACATCAAAGCTATGTTGTATTCACCTGTTTGGACACTAAACCATCACAAACATCCACTGCTGTAAAAGCATGTTAACAAAGATCACAGCCGCTGACATTAAGGGTTTGTTGTGGGCTGCATCAGGCTGAGTCCCTGCACAGCGAGGCACAGAACCTCCAGCAGAACCTCTGGGGGCAGCTCGGGCCGGTCCCAGCCGTCACTCAGCTCTTTCAGCTTCTGATCGTTCAAACAGATGAACTCAGCCGCCCAGCGGAGCTCCCCTCCCTCCTGCAGGGGCAAGGGCAGGGACTCTGGGAGTTTGGCCCGACCGTCCTTCAGTCCATCCACCTGGAGAAGCAGAGAGGGAGCTGTTCTCAGATCAGATTCAAACATGAGGAAGACTCTGCCCACAGGCTGCTGACAGTGGGTGATGCTGGTTATGCTGTGGTGACAGGTGTAGCAGGGTCTGTAAAACGATCCCTGTAAACTTGTTAAAAGTCTGTTGCTGAACAGCGGCTCTGTTGGGACTACTTTCAGCAGTGGATTAATTTGAAAAGTGTGTTTTCACAGTGATGAAGAAGGCTCAGAGGAGGAATACATACATGCTGCTGATAGGGTAGATCACCTCAGTTTTAGTTTGAGTCTTCATAAAACAGGGCAGACGATGTTTTAAGGTGTCAGGTTACATGTGTTCAGTGTGCTGAGTCTGTAGGATAAGGTGTGATGAGGCTGGCAGCTGTTGAGAGGAGAATGGAGATGAATGGAGATGAATGAGTGAATGGACCCACCAGCTGGTTGAGGACTCTCAGAGTATCTGGACTGCAGCGGGTCAGAAGTGGCGGCACTTCATCTGGCAGAGCTGCAGAAACATGAAGAAGAAAGACAAAGTTTGATGAAGATGTGATGAGCTGAAACACTTTGCTTCAGATGTATCAGTAAAACTCTGAGCTGAGCTCTCACACACTACCAAATCACACCTGAGCATCGTTATCTCAGCCCCACCACCTCCAACTCACATACCAGACCTGATGTGGAGCATCTACATGTTACTGGATAGGATAAATGTTGATTAGCAGGTCAGCTGACTTACTGTCCAACGTGCTGACCAACAGGTGAGCGGCGTCCTTCACAGCAGTGGAGATGTTTGACACATTGAGAAGGTCCATGAAGGAAGAGACAGCCTCAGACGGAATGTGCTCAGAGGTTCCTTTAGTGCACTGGTCCAGCTGAGAGGAGCAGAGGATTATTATTATTATTATTATTATTATTATTATTATTATTATTATAGTTGTTGTTGTTGGGTTATAGTTAGAAAAATATCCACTGAATTTGTATTTCAAACAGTTTCAAACAGGTTTTAAGTTTATTTTCTTTCAGTATCACTTTTTCCTCTGATAACTGATAAAACTGATGTTTCCCTTTTTATTAACAGCATTAATGATCAGCAGAACTGTTCTGGGATAGCACACATGGAAGAGAGCAGGTGGGATGGAGGTGGGTTACAAAGTGGCTTGCAGAAACTTTGGGCAGCTTGGTTGTGTCTCCCTGAACTACCTCTGTGCTCAGTTTAAGATCATAAAGACGAACCAGCAGGGCTGATTTGGCTTCAGATAAAAAGAAGAAAAAACTGTTAAGATGACAAGGAAGTGTATTTTAAAATAAACCGAAATACCCAACACGTCTTTAAAAACCTGCAACACCGATGTTTATCTCAGTGTAAGCTGAACAGACTGCAGTAACTGATGGAGATGGCAATATTCTTCTTACTGTCTGTTCCAGCAGATAGAGAGTATCTCCGTCCTCAGCAAGCTCGCTGAGCTTCTTCAGCAGATCATGACGGGTCGACTCAGGAAGATCTCCGAGCGGCAGCAGAAGACCATCCTTCATCTCCAGTTCTGCAGCAAACACAGAAGCAGCACCAATCATACCGTCAGTAAATTAAAGCAGGTTTTTATTGGAACCATAGAAACCAGTTTATTAAGCATCAGGTCTTAATGTCAAATCCCAGCAGACGTCAAATTATTTATTAAAACAAGTAAAACATAATCATGTTTTATGTTTCATGTTTTCACAGTTTTATTTAACACTTCTCTGAGTAAAACATGACTCATCACTCAAACACTTCATTCATACGTATCTCACCAGACAAACCTGAATGACCTTTGATGAAAATAAATATTTATTTCAAGTTATTTATTGCAAACACAGATCAAAACAGTTCCCATAATCTATTATGATTTCTCATATTACCATATTTAACGTATTTATATTCCCTGATTGGTTAGTCAGTGGTTCCTGGATGACATTGTGCTGAGCAAAAAAACTCCAAGTGATTGTTTTGGTTCCTAGCAATGATCGTTCAAACAGATGAACTCAGCCGCCCCGCGGAGCTCTCCTCCCTCCTGCAGGGGGACGGGCAGGGACTCTGGCATTCCCTGTTACTGCCCATAAATCTGTTTATGTTGCAGATGGTAGTTTTCCATACTATAGTTGGAATACTATAGTATTGGAATAGTTGGAATATACTATCTGTTTCCAGTTTGTGATTTTCAGTTTCACAGCAGCCAGTGTTTGTACACAGCAGTTAGCTGGTCTCTAGGCCTGTGTGTTTGGGCTCTTTTTCACTTCTCTCCATAATCCTCCTACATCCAATGGCGGAAATGTTAAAGACACATCAATGTGTCTGCACAACCTCAACCTAAAGCTACCAACCAAGCTACTTTTTTTTTCACCTCAGACAGGTGAATGCGTACAAATAAGGAGTGCTCTATAGTTAAATTATTTAGTTATACAGGATCCATCACAGCTCACTGAAACATTTCTATTTTACTCTTAGGTTTTTTTTTACATGTCCATCTCTGATATCATGACGATAAGGAGGAGAGTGACAGAATGAGCAGTCATCATGTTAAAATATTGTTATTGCTGATTTAGTGTTATTTAAAAATTGAATAAATTCTAAAATTTTAAAAGTCACACACACACACACACACACAAACACACACACACTTTAAGT
>VUQG01045616.1:18747-40326 GCA_015106755.1 Etia nguti
AAAACACACATATAGTCACACACACACACACACACACACACACACACACACACACACACACACACACACACACACACACACACCCACACACCTTCTTTCACTTTATGCAGCATCTCTTTGGAGTTGATGGCATCATTGGCAAACAGACCTGGAAACAAACCTCAGAATGATCAAACCTTAGAGAAACTTCACAAATACTGACTAACTCACACAAACCCACACAGAATTTAAGTCTTTAAAGTCAAACAGGTGAAAATCCTGATGGGAAAAGAAACAGCCACAAAAGAAAATCAGCACAGTGTCTGATAAACTCTAACAAACTTGATTTAATCGTTCACGCCTCCCAAAAGTAAAGTAAAGATCAAGACAAACATGGAATCAAAACTAAATCTGACATTTACAAATGAAAATACCTCCAACAACAGAATCAACCTACCGAGTAAACCGGTTTTATGAGTAAAGGGTTCACATGTGATTTCTAAGATGAGAAAAGAGACATCGTTACACTCAGTAACAGGAAAACACACTAAATCTACTTGTAAACATTAAACACAGTCATGTATTCTTACTCAGCTTCTCATCATCCATCTTTAGCTCCATGAGGCCAAAACCAAAGGTGGAGTTTTCCGGCACAGTGAAGCTCGTCACCTCCTTCTTGCTGCCCTGAATACAAATAACACAGTATCGGATCTACTGTGACATACTGAAATGTCGGTTTGTCCCTCAGACAGATCAAAAGAGTGCTAGAATAACGTCTTAATCATACAACATTAAATAAATTAAAATCAGGATTGTGCTGAAGCTGTTTGTTTCTGTGGTGAATACTCGCTGCCTTATACAGCATTCAGAAAGGAAAAACAAGAACAATGGACTCTAGTCTCTCTCGATCTGCTGCTGTTGTTGGGCTGTCATTACCAGAGCCTCGGGACTATCATTAAAGCTCATAGAATCAGTGAGTCGATGTATCGCTCACTCGTAACATACAGTTCAATGTCCTGGGGATGGTTGATGGTCTCAGGGAGTTGCATCGCCCTGGTATATTCCACATTTGATGATGACTTGTGCACTTGCCTTGGAGTTTGCCACCAGCATCCACTGACAGTCCCATTGAGCTCATAATCAATATTATTAGTGCACTATTAGCCTTTTACAGTGCCATGCACTCCAGCAGTAGGACACTGTAGTCAGTCCAGGCAGCACTCTGATTGGTCTGCCTGAGTCCTGGTGTACTTCTCTATCAACCAGGTGGTGGGGCTTTGGCCCTCTGGTGTCATGTCCAAATCTTTTCTCAGCTGTGCTTGTGTATTGACTCATGTGCCTACTTAGCTAGGTTGCTACGATGCTGAGAGAAGCTTCCCTTTTGTGGAGACGTAGATTATCGCCCAGTAATTTGATTTTCTTTCCAGATTATAATGAGGAGGCCTTGGTGAAGGATTTCACAACTATTATGGAGACAAAGGTGAGTGGGGAAGTTCATAGAAGATGATATTGTGGATAAAGCTAAAGTTCAAAGTCAAAGTCAAAGTAAACTTTATTGTCATCTCTGCTATATACAGTACAGTATATAGAGAGATGAGACGACGAGGCTCCAGTTCCATTCAGTGCAAAAGAACAATAAATACAGGAAGAGTAAGAAATAAATATACACTTTAAGACTAAGGTAAGGGGAGTAAACATACACTTTGAGGTAAAAAGAGTTAATAACAGTCTAAAATTTACAATTTAAAATTGAAATTTAAAGTGACCTTGAAGTGGTTTAAAATGACAACGTAGCAGCTTTACAGTTTACAGTATGAGTGATGAGGTAACTGGTAATACTGTGGATGGACTGTAATACTGTTGTTAGCAGATTATTCAGTCTGCCATCAGGTCGGCTTGTTTTTGACATGTTGATGTTGCTGTTCTCATTAGATTGTGTTGCTCATTAAAGAACTGACCTGGCTGGCTCAGCGTTCATAATGAACTGATTCTCCGTAGAGCCCATGCAGAACTTTTCACTTTTACTGATGGCTTGTTGTGATTTCAGGTTAAATTAGTTTGGCTCCATTCCAATGTTCTACAGTACATATTTAACCATATCATGCCATCAAAGTTCAGCTTTCACAGATAAATGTCGTAAAGTCACTCACCTTTATAAGAACATTCAGCATCTTCTGACAGGAGGCTGAGATGGACCCACCCTTGTTAGACTTTCGAATCATCTTGACAGGCCCGCTGTTGTAAACTTTTTGGTAAACAAAAGTCAGTTTGTCATTGTCCTTCAGTCTCAGTAACTCCATGTTTTCCTTTTTTATTTTCCTGGAAACAGAAAGCACCAAGAGAGGGAAACAGGTTAGGAACTGTTGGCAAAGTACAAGTGGCACATATAGTTAGATGGTATGTGGTATTTTTAATTACAAGATAAATGTATGTGAAAGTTAATTCTAATCTTATACATGTTGAGGTTATACGTACAAGAGTCCCAGAAGGCTGTGGGGGCAACATACAAATAATTATGTGATGATAACCATGATTAATTATTGGAGAGAAGGTTGAACTAGTGACAAGTTTAAGTATTTAAGTGTTTACCTTGACTGTCAGATACAGCAGGTTCATCATATATGGATTATGTGTGTTCACAAATTACTTTCTAAGAAGGCTTAAGAGTCCATTATGTGTTATAGTGTAACACGGTTTGGTAACATTTCTGCTAAGTTCAGTTCCCAATTTGTCACGCTCCCAATCCTGTTCTCCAGTATTTCAGGAGTCAGTGATAAAGAAGGGCCTGAAAATCCCTGAAGATATCATATCCTTTATAAAAAGTATGAGTCGATGCCTTCAGAAAAAAAACAAACAAACCCTGAGTTAATTGGGTACAAATTTTATTTAGTTGATGGTAAAAGGTGAAATTGTATGTGTGTTACCTGATATTACAGGTACTATTACTATTATATCCTGTGTTTGTCCAAGATAAGTGTCACCCAAGACAATAAAGGCTAATCTAATCTAATTTAATCTAATCTGATCTGATCAGCCTTTTGAAGTTGCCCCCTGCTGGACAAAAGAAAGAATGCAGGCCTGGAAGTTATCTCCATGTTTACAGAAAGTCTGCTTCTGAAGAGATGGACACTTACCTGCCACTGAACTTGTTCCTCAGTTTTTTGATGTTGGCTTTCTTTGTTATAATGCTCACAGGTTGTTCCAGTCCATCCACGGTATCACCAGTTGCCTCAATTTTGGCTTTACCCGCAATATCATCTCCCCCACCAATTTCCCCACTCCCCTTTGTCTCCATAGTAGTTGCGAAATCCTTCACCAAGACCTCCTCATTATAATCTGGAAGGAGCATCACATGAGTACGTTGGGTGTGTCTGAGTGGACATGTTTAGACATCTTTGTGGGGATCGAAAATTGGAATGCTATTATACTTGTGGGGACCAACAGTCCCTTATGGGGACAAAATGCACGAGTTTTTGAAGGCATTTTTAAAGCTCAAAAATGTGGTTTTAGCATCAGGGTTAGGTTTAGGCTAAAAGTTTGTCAATTATGTCAAGTATGTCATTCAGATGTCCTCACTAAGATATGAAAACGTGTGTGTGTGTGTGTGTGTGTGTGTGTGTGTGTGTGTGTGTGTGTGTGTGTGTGTGTGTGTGTGTGTGTGTGTGTGTGTGTGCCTCCCGTTACACACCTTTACACAGGTCTTCTTCCTCCTCGAGCTCGGCCAGCTCAGTCAGGCTGTACTCCATGGGCTTGTACTTTGGTACGGGCCAGAATCGTCCCTCACTGACTTTGACCAGAGTCAGCAGATCCATCTTATTATTTAAGTTGTTATTAGAGATGAGTTCTGCATCGGCTCCCACATTCTTAAGAACCGCGCTGGTTTCAGTTTGATACATCTGTGGACACAGAATTCAAAGAGGAGCTAAAAACAACTGGCAGTATTTCTACTACTTCTGAGTTACTGTAAATCCAGCTTCACTCCCGTACTGGACCACTTCATTTTTCAGTATGTAGAGCTGATGTTGTGATTTTTTTTTTTTACTGAAACCATGATGTCTTCCCATCATGCCTCCTCACCTGCACTTTGATACAAGCACCTTATATATTAAAACATTAATTAATATTAATTATTATTATTGCATCATTTAGTGCGCATTTAAAAACACCGAAACACTCTGGGAATGAATTTGTTGACATTCCAGAGAACGGTAGCGTAGCTTTACCTCTCTTTATGAGTTCTGTGATGGATTTTGGAGTTGATTCCTCTATTTTTTGACTTTTCACTGTGGCGGTGGGACATGAAATGCATGTTTGAGCTTTTTGAAGAAGACTTCATCATCTTCTATGTTTTGCCTCTACAAACCTCCTGACTGCTCGTTGATGCGTAAAAGCTCACTTTAAGTGATCCTTCATCACTGGCAGAGTAACTCTCCGTGGGTGATTAACTCCAGACTGGTCATACCATCTGTAACCTGTCTGACTTGATCTATATATCAATCGTTTTTTTAATAATAAATGTAAAATTTACATTTTTAATTGGTATCGCCAATTTTTCCACAAGTTGCATAACCATTGTTTCTGTTCAGTGCATCAGTAATGCAGATTATTACCAACAAACAAGATATTATGTGTTATAGATGCATGCATCCATACTGATTTAACATATAGTACATATTTGTAGGGTCGGGCAACAAAAAAATAACATTATTTATTTAATTCTTTCTGCAATAAATCAGTTCAATATCATCTTTAATGTTTGCAAATCATGCACAGAAAATGCTGTTCGTATGTTTAATAAATGACAACACGCTGATGAGAAAGATCACTTAAAGATCATTTAAAGTCTGAGAGGGAAAAAAAAGATGCCCCGTGAACCATAAACTGTAACCGAGAAGCATCAAATATACACAAAGTGTTGTTTCATTAGTTTTAAAAATATCAGATGTTAAAGCAACCACAAACAAGCCTTGTGACAAGCTTCATCAGTATTTTAACCACAGCGCCCTTCAGCTGGAAAGAATAATGTTTATTTTGATGATTGTAGGTTTATATAAACATTTTATTATGATCACATTTATTACCCAACCCTGCATATGGATTATAAGTCATATCATTGAGCAAACAACATCAAATTACAATCTTTAAAATCAGGAGAAACTTTTGTAACTATTTAAATTTGAGCTCTGTTCAATCTTTGCTTTTATGAATTAATTAATTTGAAACATTGAGGTTAAATCATCGGGTCTTACCTTAGTCACTCGGAAAACTGTAGTTAAAGCGCTTTAACTAGTCACTGCAGTTTGTTGAGTTAAAGTGTTTTCCTTTTGCTCCGCACTCCATAATATGCAGCAGCCAAACCACAGCTGATGGCATCAGATCAAAGAACACCTGACGCAAAAATAGACTTCATTGGAAAATCCTCGTTCCTGCTTGACTGGCACTAAGTCGCACTTTGAGTAACGCATCAAGGTCTTTAAAATCATTTTAACAGGTGGTGAACACCTGAACACAGCATGTTATTCTGTTCACCTAATTTTTGAGTGTGCACTTTTCTGCATCTGCATGTTGCAAACATGTTTTCTAAAATACTCTGGATAATGTATAAAATGTAAGTTACACAAAATGCAATGATCACTTTAAAAATGCATTTAAAAGAAAAGATTTGACATGCAGAAACTTGTTTTTCAAATTTTAAATTAGCAACATGTTACAACAAGGCTGTGAAATTCGTGTAATACTCGGAGGGGCAGCTGTTTGGGACTTCTGCCAACTACTGAGGTTAATTAGAGACTTAAGATACAAAAAGTTGTTTCAGAAGTAAAGATGAGGAAACATTCACGGTTCTGTTAAGAAATACGTGGACAAATAATTCAACAATTTGAGAAGAATTTGAATTATTTGGATTTGTTTGTTTATGGCTCAAAATCACTTTAAAAGGTTCAAAGAATCGAGAGAAATGTCTGCACGCAGGGACTGGGCTGCACAGCTTGGATGTTGGTGCTGTTCAGGTCCTCAGAGCTGATTCTGTGGTGAAATCTCTGCGTGAGATCATAAAACTCTGAAAACCATCAGCAGGGACCACAGCTCATCCCTGCAAACACATGTGAGGTTCAAACTCCACCACATAAAGAACAAATAGAGAAACCACAAATACATCTGTCTTCTCTGAGCTTGAGCTCATTTATGATGGATGTAGGCTAAGGGGTAACCTCTCCTCTCCTCTGACCAATTAGAGTCTCAGATTCTGCTGGATATCATGGATGCTGCATCCTACAGGCGAAAGAGGAGCAGGACCATCCAATCAGTTCTAAGTCAGCATCCCTGATGGTATTTGAAGGGCATTAGTGCACATGGCAGGGTAACCTGCACGTGTGTAAAGGCCACATTAATACAGATTTAGGAGCGACCTGTGCTGACCCTCAGGTGTCCTTTTAAGGGACAGTCTTGGTTTCAGTGAGATGATGTTCCTATATTCCAGGAGCAGTTCAGACCATTACACACTGAAAATATGTGGCTAGCAGCTAGGGTCCTCACACACACTTACAGGGGGTTAAAATCTGAGCTGGTAAAGCTCAGTCGTTATTTTCCATTTCAGTGGGTTTTTAAAAAAAAAAGCTGTAAGAAGTTTGTTAACAGGCAAAGCAATGACATCATTACCTTGACACAGTCAGTGAGTTCTATAAATCAATAACTGAGCCCTTTTTGCTCACTCAGTCTAAATGTATATGAACAACATTTTTCCCAGCATGCTTGGATGAACTGAGTGTGTCTGGACTGAAGCCAGTTCACCTCTTCACTGAAACTTCCATGGAAGCAAAATGGCAGCACAGTAAAACATACCTGAGGAGTTGCTGGGCAGGTTTTATGTGTTTGTAACAGACAACATTCCTCCTGTGATTGGCTGGCTGTTTGCAGTAGGTACACGGTTGGATTTGTGTTGGCTGATCATCAAACAGATGCAGGTGGAGGAAACACTGAGTGGTCACACAAGCAGACCTGGTTCTGTTTTTATTGCTGAAACTGTTAGACTGACTTCGAAGAACATTCGAAGAACTGTTATAGTAACGATACAGAAGTCTATGTTATTGGGCAAGTAGCCAATCCAAGGTTATCTAATAATACTTATAATTGGTTATGAAAATATTTGGTCGAAGTTTGTGTACATTAAGCACTCACGCACAATCAGCAGCAATAATGAAGGTCAAAAATGAAAAATTTAACCAGCTGAAGAGATTACATAAATAAATCTTTCTGTGGAATCAACACGAAAAGATGTTATCGGGTAAAGAGGAAGACTCAGATCTGTTTGTAGATAGACAGCCACAAAAAATTATTCAGCTCAATTTCAACTTATTGCTTTTACACTTTTACAAATAGCCCAAAAATGAAAAAGAATATAAATAACATACAGGAGAAGAGTCAGTGCACTTATTTTGAAACCTCCATCTAATTCATATTAAAAACTGGCTAAATGTAGGTGAGAAGGAATGAGTCCACACATGAAAATCACTGAAATATAAACTTGATTAGTACGGTTGCCTCAAAGCAAGAAGGTTCTGGGTTTGATTCCACCTCCTGGCAAAATTCCTTTCTGTGTGGAGTTTGCATGTTCTCCCCATGTCCTGGGTGTACCCCACCTCTCAACCCACTGTATGTTTAATTAGTATAGCATAATTTATATCTCGTAGAAAACTGACATCCCTAAGTGAGAATTTTGGGAAAATAAAGATGTCAAAAATCACAAATTGAGGAATAAACAAATTATTTGATATTAGTTTTACCACAGAAAATGATTCAACTGATTATGTTCAAAAAAGTTTATCTAATTGTGTCATTTCTAAACAGTCCCAGAAACATTAGACAAATCATTAACATAGATGAGGAATAACAAGGGTCCAAGAATGGAACCTTGTGGAACTCCACAGAATAATGATGTTAACAGAAACCAGAAAGTGGTGTTCGTAAAACACAGAATTAGAATTTAAGTTATAAAAACATATTTCATATAATAACCTCTTCTAATATTTTTGGAAACCATGGCAAAATATAAATGTGTCTATATTTATTAAAACAGTGTGGATCATCTGCTTTAATAGGAATGACTTGAGTAAGTCATCAGACCTGTTTTCAAAGGCAAAGTGAAAATGTGACTGAGCACTGCAGACCTTTATTCTCTTTCTCATCTTTGAATAAACAATAAGAAAACAAAAACACTAAGAAATGTTTGAAATGTTTTACAAGGCACCCATGGAGTTCCTGAGAAGTCCAGAAACCTAATTTAAACACAAGTAAACCCTCTCTCTTTGAACAAGGGTTCACCTGATGGGTGGCATGATTATAACAAAACCATGTGATTAAATACAGGCTGAAGTTATGTAACAGGAAACATTAACTAACAGGTCACCAATCCTGCTATAAAAGGGTAATTAGTTCACACGAGGCTTGTACGTCGTTTAGGCTGAATAGAATAGTTCAAATAATTTAACCAACTAATTTACAGATGGTGGCTGCAGGGGTCACAGACCGTGATCTAAGTCAGCTCATAAACTGCAGCTAGATTGGGAGTGTGAGTTTGGATACATTAAAATTGTGACATCCTTCGGTCCGACCTTTAATTCTCACCCAGTCTCTATGCCGTACATGTATAGAGAGATAAAAACAACCTCCAAAGCAAATAAATACTGCACTTTAGTTCAGTTTATTCTGTTTGTGAGGCACAAAGTACAGATTCATGCTGATTGCTGAAAATCAAACAGCATTTAGTTTGTTTCTTCACAAGGTTAAATGGCCATAAATGGAAACTCCATCAAACCTCCAATCAGCAGCCTGCTGGAGAGGATTTAAGTGAGGGAGAAGAGACAAATACATGAAGAGAGGTGGACAGATCTGAGATGAAGACCACGCTCTGTCAGAAATACTGAGACAACTGAAGAGGTGGAAGATAAGAAGCTTCACTGCTCCTGATCTGCTGACAGGCAGGGAAAAGGCTGAGTAATTAAAAGGTACATGTACCCCAGTATGTGCAGCCTGCACAGCAGAACTTACTGCACACCTAAATGTCCTCATGCAAGATAATGAACTCCATCATTGCTCTGATTTACCCATCAGAGTGTAAGTGTGCAAGTGATTCTTAGGTGACTGAGGTTGAAAAAGTGCTTTGAATGCTTATTAAAATTAAATTCATACTTTTGAATCTGAAATACTGAATCATTCAGTCCCAGTTTAGCTGAATTTTCAACCTCTTTGGCTTCTTTGTTCTTGAAAAATCCTGAACCTTTAGATTAGATGAAGTCACTTTCTTGCAAACTGTCATGAGATGATTTGTTTTTCTTTCTCTTAATTTAATTTAATTTAATTTAATTTAATTTGTTTTTTTA
Source organism: Etia nguti (assembly GCA_015106755.1). NCBI lineage: Eukaryota > Metazoa > Chordata > Actinopteri > Cichliformes > Cichlidae > Etia > Etia nguti. Next base: position 28,104 of record VUQG01045616.1, read on the forward strand.
CTTTTTACTGACACTTTATGGCATCTTTAGTGCACATGGTGCAGTAATAATAATAATTTTGAAATCTTAATGACAGTTTCCTGACATGTAATAAGTTAGGATAAATAAGAAGTGTCTCTGAAAGGTGCTGACATAAACCAGGTTAATGTGCTGTGGGTGTTTTAGGATGTGGAGGCTCGTGCTGACTCTCACTCTGTTCTGTTGGGGATCTGAAAGCGAGCCGCAGCCAGTGACCTGCAGAGATAACAATGGTGGTGAAGTGGACTGGTAATGTCTTTAAAAACATACTTTACACGTCTGTAATGAAGTCATTTGGTCTCATTCTCATCACATACTGTGTATTAACATTGTCCACTGGGCTTCATGCAGTGACACACATGGAAACCTCCCAATCTGGAGGACAGTCCTATAGTTCAGTAATGTTTAATTATCTGAGACATGAATTATGAGACATGCTTAATGTGAGTGAGGGAATATTAACTCTTCTTTTCTCTAAAAATATTCATCTGCATCTAAATTATTGCCTAAATTAAATAAATATAGAAAAAGTAGAGTTCAAAACTAGAAAGTGAAATTAAATGCTTAAAAAAAGTTGCAGGTTATAGGATTTCAGTCAGGTTTTGATTCTTCCTCATGCTGGAAAATAACACTAAGAGTGTACAGAGAGCATTAAAATATGATGAGAAGGGGCTTTTGACCAAACTTCTGTGAATGCCGATGTTGGTTTAACAGGTGCGTCTGACAGGTTAACGTTTTCACCTTGGAGTTTGTTTCTTTTCTTTTCATGTCATGTTTTGTTTGTTTGTCATCAGGTTCATCATTTACAAAGCACCTGGAGAGATGATCCATGGAACATATGAAAAGGAGATGAAGTACTTTTACATTGATTCAGCATCCAGAGTGTCACACATGTTGCCCATTATCTCCGGCTACAAGAACCTCAACGATCCGTCTGGTGCCTTGGCCAACACACTGAGGCCAGTCTTGAAGAACATTAGAAACATGGTGAGAATCTTTGGTCCAGTCATGGTCTGCTACCAAAACACAAAACAATGGCAAAGAGGACAACGTCAGGCAAAACCACATCACCCGAGACAGCAACAGGAAACTGAGGAATTTTTATTACCAAGAGACGAAATCCACGTCCAGAAGCAGGAATGAATAGATTCAGTGTTGTGACTATTTCACAAACTGATGTGAGACTGTTTTGTCATGTATGCCTGGCCAGTGTGTGTTATTAAATTGTTAATGCATATTTTATTTGCATGATTTACAGCCGCCAAACTTTGGATTCATCAGCTACAGCGATCAACCTCCAGGATGTCACGCAGAGTTCGACTTTGGCCACAGTAAAGGTGAAGAAAGCTTCTTTTTACAGAGAACACACTGTCAAGCATATAAAAGAGAAAGTTTATTAGATTATTGATTGATCTTATAATATTAAACTGAGTCATTCATATGAAGGCAGTGCGAGGATCAAAGTGCTTTGAATAAAATGCTTCCTATTCCTCATTTTATGACCAGCTGTGTAAATGTTCACTGTCCACAGGGGTGATCATGGTGGAAAGAGACAGACCTGGGGTCTGGCTCTTACACAGTACACCTCAGTTCCCTTTCAGAAGAGACCAAAACAATTTCTGGCCTGACAGCGGATATAAAAATGCTCAGACGTTCATCTGTGTAACTTTCCCCTACGACCAGTTCAGAAACATTGGTAATAAGCTCAGTGCAAACATTAAATATTACAATTTAAAGCCCAGAGGTTGATCTCAACCTCACAGTAAAAATCTCATTTAACTGTTTCCAGGTAAACACCTGCAGTACATTGGAGCTTTTCCATTCGAACATGATATTCCAAATGATTTCCATCAAGAGCTCATTGATGCAACAAAATGGGTTCAAGCTCCCCCACCGAGTAACTACCAAACACTGACATCAACAGGAGGTCAGAGGTTTTTTAGCATTGCTAAACAGGTGAAAACACCAGGTGAGATGTTCTCATGTTTAAATGTTAAAGTAATAATTATACTTTAAATTAAACCAATTGTCATTGGTTAAGCTTTTAATGGGTTACAATGGTATTTGTCTGGTCTTAAACCAGGAAAGCTGTCACTGACCAGCACCAGCATGGTTAAATGGTGATGGGAATGAAAAACTTGGAACCTCTAAAGAGAGGACAGGTTTTAGGATCAGCTAAGCTCAGTGCCAGTGAGGATCATCTTCTTTACATTCAAATAGAAATTTGGGCCATGATATTTATGCTGCCTATAGCTGCCGACAATTGCTGGATATCTGAAATCCATGTCCTGTTATTCATACTGTTACTCACGTTATCTCTTCATCAATGGCCTCTGTGCTGTGTGCTGAACTGTCCTGTCGCTGTTCTTTCCACGTACGCACAACAAAGAACCCGGAAACAAACGACCAAGAACAACAGGTAAACCTTACTAAGTGAAATGTAATGTCTGAGCAGAGAGTGTGAGTGTGAACAGGTTTTAAAATGTTAAATGCTTCAAAAAGACAGGAAATGCTTTATTTGCTCCTTGATCTTTTTGCAGATGGAGACCTGTACTACACCATTGCCCAGTCAGTCAGCAGTCATGTGTACGTGCAGACGTGGGGCTGCCATAAAGATCGTACCCCTTCTGACTGCTCAGAACCGCTTCACAAAGTGTACAACATTAAAACTATAAATAATGTTCTGGGTCCTCAGAGTACATGGGAGCCTAAAGGTGACCATTCAAAGTGGTGTGTGACGAGAAACCCAAATAGACCCTGGACCTGTATAGCTGATGTCAACAGGGCTGAAACCCAGTACGAGAGACGAGGCGGGGCGCTGTGCATTGAGAGTGAGGCAGTGAGAAACAAGTTCCTGGAGTTTGCTGAAGACTTTGAGGACTGTATTGTGACCCCAACCATAATGGACACTGATGCTGACTGTGACACTACTGACTGATGGGTCCATGGCACTGCCATCCACATGGACTCTTCAGTGATAGGCTGAATACAGCTCAACTTACTTCATTGTGGACTTTGCCCATCCTGCTGTTTAATTTTAAAAACATGAAGGAAAAGAAAGATTCATAAGTGTTAGTTTAATTATCAGTCTGAAAAGATCTGTGGCAAGTATTACAATATGATAAACAAAAGGCAGTACCCACTGTCCATAGTCAGCCACTGTACTCAGTTATGCAAAGGTGGTTTGTGCTGGATAAAATAAATTAAATCTGTTTGCTGTTCTGTTTGTTATGCTCTCACTCATTGTCATTTATTTTGCAGTTGTTGACCCTTTCTGGAGCGCCTCCTGGTTTTTGAATATCTGCCTCTAAGAAAATGAATTCATTGCTTTATTAAAAGGGTACAAATACAGCTTCAAATAAGTTTATAAGGATTACTTGTGTTTTTGAACAATAACACAGTATTCACTGTGAAATACACAAAGTCAAAATAAATTACACACTACATTTTCTAATACACAGAACAGTGTAATGTATATTTAAATCTTTAATGGTATTTCACTTTAAAGATTAAGGTTTTCCTAGAATAAGTTAGTTAACATTTTAGCTCATGAGAGATTCTCAGGAGAAACAGAAAAACGGGAGACCAAACAGGAAGGATGATAAAAATGGGGAAACAGCAGAAATGGTGGAACTGGTTACTTTTTCTGTGTGCCTCTGAGTTTTCTCCTGGTCCTCCAGCTTCCTCCCACAATCCAAACACAGGTGTCATAGGATAACTGCTGTTGTAGAGTGTGTGAGGGAGATAAAGAACTACATGAATGTAAAAAGTGACTTATAGTCCAAAGTGCTTTTGAGTGCTTAGTAAGACAAAAAATGTTATATATCACACTTAGTACAATTACAGTTTAAATTGTTTATCAACACTTGATTGTAGAATTTTTTGCCTATACTTCAGTAACAATTAAAACCATTTATTCGTGGTTGCTGTGACACATGAGCTGTAATTGTATGTAATGTGTGAACTCTGTGTGTACATTTTGTCTACTGGGAACTCTTGCAAATCAAAACTTAGAAGCATTTGTTTGAATTACTCATGAAAAACTGTGTCAACACAAATGTGATTTTCCCAGGAAAAACTGTAGAAAAAGGAAAAACTGGAAATCTCTCAGATATAGTATTTAAACACTCTATTTACTATTTGCTCCCCATTTAATTGCTTATTAAATTCAAAGTTTAGTCTAGTGTACCTGAACTTTTAGAAACAGAACCCATTTCAATTACAATTCCATAAAACTGTATTTTATTCTCAATTGAACACAGAAACACATTAAATGTTTGAACTGAGTAATCATTCCATTTTACATTCTCCTTAAACTGCACTATGCCGTTTAACATTGTCGTGCTGACATATGAAGGCCTTCCCTAAAAAAGATGTCTGGATGGAAACATTTGTTGCTCTAAAACCTGCACATACTGTTCAGCATGCATGCCTTTCCAGATGTGGAAGCTGCCAATGGCATTAGGCACTAATGGACCACCATACCATCAGAGATGCTGTTTTTAAACTAAATCATTATACTAGCCTGTTACAAACTAATGATGTGTAAAATGTTCCAACAGTTCTTTCTTTTCAGTATTACTTACTGTTCCAGGTTTCTGCTGAACCCATCCCAACGTTTTTGAGATGTTACTGCAAAAAAACGAGAAAAGTTCCAGACACAAATATCACAATTATACAAAAAATAATGTGATTCTCAGATATGTCTTTTTTGGCAGGTATACTACTGGAGCACCTGCAAGGAATCCATGTAATGCCTGTATGTAATACTGTAATCTGTGAAAAGTCAGATGACCTGAGATCCGCATGACATCGATTTACCTCTGAGGCAATAACAGAGTGACAGAATCACTGAGAAGAGAGAAAACAGCTGTTTAGGTCAGCTCTGTTTATGTCCTGTATTTGTGAGGGACAAAGTTCAAACTAATGTTGACGGGTCTGAAGGTTTAAGGTTGATAAGCTGTAAACAGAGACCTGTTCCTGTAAATGTCTAATCAAATAAAGAAGACTCTGCCAGGTGAAAGGTGTTTGCTTTTTTTCATGCTATGAGGAGTGTTAAAAAGATGAATCAGACAGAAATGTATTTGCAAGTAGAGGTTTGTGAACACGTGGTCTAAATCACAATTATGTAAACAGAATGTGACTGAAAAAGAAAATCAGACTAAAAGAGTTCTACTGTCTAATGTTTTCACTGAACACATTGAGTAACAGTACCTCTCTGATGCTGGAAACTCCCACCGCATGACACATTAACTGAACTTAAGGATTTCTGGATCTATCAAGAAATATGTTCCTTTTTTAGTTTGATACAACCCCAAATCCAAAAAAGTTGGGACGGTATGTTAAATTAAAACTAAAAACAGTACATTTTTAAATTATCTTTGACCTGTATTACATTGAAAACAATACAACAGCACATTATTTATTGTGTTCCTCATGAATTTTATTGTTTGTTTGCTTTGTTTTTTTCAAAATAAACACGTATTCCAATTTTGGTTCTAGCAACACATTTCAAAAAAGGTTGGAACAGTAAAGCATTTACCACTTTGTAATGTTGCCATTCCTTTTCACAACAATTAAAATAAGTTTAGGGACTGAAGACACCAACTGATGAAGTGTTTCAGGTGTTTTTTTGTACCATTCTTCCTGCAAACGAGTCTTAAGGTGGGCAATAATACGGGGTCTTCATTGTCGCATTTTACACTTCAAAATGCACCATACATTCTCTATTGGAGACAAGTCGCTACTGCAGGCAGGCCAGTCAAGTACACATAGCCTCTTCCTCTGCAGCCAGAACTTTGTAATGGGTGCAGAATGTGGTTTTGCATTTTCTTGTTGAAATATTCATGGATGTCCCTGGAAAAGATGTCTTCTTGAAGGCAGCATATTGTGCTCCAAAATCTCTACATACTTTTCAGCATTAAAGGTGCAAGTTACCTTTGCCAAGGGCACTGACACAACCCCATACCATGACAGACCCTGGCTTTTGGACTTGTTGCTGGTAACAGTCTGGGTGATCCTTTTCTTCTTTGGTCCGGAGCACACGGCATCCATTTCTCCCCCCAAAAACCCTGAAATACTGATTCATCTGACCACAGTACAAGTTCCCACTGTGGGATGGTCCATCCCAGATGCCAAGTCGATGGCGCTTCTGGACACTGTTAACATAGGGGTTCCTTTTGGCACAGTACAGTTTTAACTGGCATTTGGGTACTTGACAAAATTTTGCCAAAGCAGTCCTGAGCCCATGTGGTGATATCGCTTATAGATGAATGACGATTCTTGATGCAGCGATTTTGAGGGATCAGAGATCATGGTTGTTCAGGTTAGGCTTGCGCCCTTGTCCTTTATGCACTGAAATTCCTCCAGATTCCTTGAATCTTTTAATCATGTTATGCACTGTTGAAGGTGAAACATCCAAATCTCTTCCCATCTTTCTTTAAGGAACATTGTTTTTAGACATTTCAATAATTTTTAACTTTCAAACTGGTGATCCTCGGCCCATCTTTGCTCCTAAAGGACTAGACCTTTATTGGATACTGCTTTTTTACTGAATCATGATTACAGTCACCTGTTGACATCACCTGTTTCAGATCACATCATTATTTAACCACTTTACCTGATTACTAGCGCTAATTTCTCCTGTCCCAACCATTTTTGGAATGTGTTGCAGGTCTGAATGACAGGAAAGGATGTATATTTACAAATGAAATGAAGTTGACCAAACAAAACATGAAACATTTTGTGTTCATGTTGTCCGCAAAGAAATACAAGTCAAAGTAAATTTAGACATCACTACTTTCTTTTTTTATTTGCATTTTCCATACTGTCCCAACTTTTTCTGATTTGGGTTTGTACATATTTGTAAAGATGTGACACCAAAGCTCCACTTTTTCATATTTCATAATGTTAAGAATGTCTGCACATTGTAAGAGGCTGAAAAAAGTTAAAAAGAACCAAAGAGCAGCAGCGACATAAAGTGCCATGAAAGAGTATTTGACTCTGAAATCAGGCAAACAAGCTTTATTTACAAAGCACCAGGTGAACTATATACAAAGTGGGGGGGAAGGTCAGGGCTCCAAGGATCCACGGCAGGTGGGGAAAACACACTCAGCACTCGCTCCACGATCCTCGCTCCTTACGCTCCACTCCTTCGTACACTCGCTCCACTCTTGTACTCTGATACGCTCCACACAAACTGGTTGCACTGCTCAGCTCACACTCATGCATCCAGGAAACAGGTTCAGGGAAATCTATGCACAGACAGACAGGGAATAATTACAACTGGGAAATCACTGAGAAAACACGAGGGATAGTAACGGCCAGTGTTACACTAACGTGTGTCAACACAACAGTCCAGCAACGAGAAGCTTTGAGCCACCATCTTAAATAGTGGCCAGAAGACTGCTGGACAATGAGCCACAGGTGTGTGATTGTCTGCAGTTACTCATATTTTGTATTTTAAATACGTAACGCCAGTACATGTATTCCATTACTCCCCAACACTGTGGAATTATGTAGCAAAGAAAAAACTGATAAATAACTCTAAATATGTTTTATATTTTAGATTGCTGAAAGTAGCCACCCTTTGCTTTGTTGGCAGTACTGCAAACCTTTGGCCTTCTCTCAATGAGCTTAATGATGTAGTCACCTGAAATGGTTTCAATCTCACTGGTGTGCCTTGTCAGGGTTCATCTGTGGAATTTTTGGCCTTCTTAATGGGTTGGGACCATCAGTTGTGTTGTGCAGAAGTCAGGTTGGTATACAGCTGACAGCTATATTTGACAACTGTTAGAATTCATATTATGGCAAGAACCAAACAGCAAACTAAAGAGAAATGACAGTCCATCCTTACTTTAAGAACTGAAGGTCAGTCAGTCCAGAAAATTGCTAAAACTTCGAATGTGCCCCCAAGTGCAGTCACAAAAACCATCAAGCGCTACGAGTAATCAGGCTCACATGAGGACCGCCTCAGGAAAGGAAGACCAAGAGTCACCTCTGCTGCTGAGGATAAATTCATCCAAGTCACCAGTCTCAGAAATCGCAAGTTAACAGCACCTCAGATTAGAGCCCAGATAAATGACACACAGAGTTCTAGTAGCAGACACATCTCTACATCAACTGTTCAGAGGAGACTGCGTGAATCAGGCCTTTGTGGTCAAATAGCTGCTAAGAAACCATGACTAAGGAAAAGCAACAAGCAGAAGAGATTTGTTTGGGCCAAGAAACACAAGGAATGGACATTAGACCAGTGGAAATCTGTGCTTTGGTCTGATGAGTCCAAATTTGAGATCTTTGGTTCCACCTACTGTGTCTTTGTGTGATGCAGAAAAGGTGAACGGATGGTCTCTACATGCATGGGTCCCACCATGAAGAATGGAGGAGGAGGTGTAATGGTGTGGGGGCGCTTTGCTGGTTACACTGTTGGGGATTTATTCAAAATTGAAGGCACACTGAACCAGCGTGGCTACCACAGCATCCTGCAGCGACATGCCATCCCATCCGGTTCGCATTTAGTTGGACCATCATTTATTTTTTAACAGGACAATGACCCCAAACACACCTCCAGGCTCTGTGACCCAGAAGGAGCGTGATGGAGTGCTGCGCCAGATGGCCTTCACAGTCATCTGACCTAAACCCAACCAAGACGGTTTGGGATGAGATGGACCGCAGAGTGAAGGCAAAAGATCAAACAAGTGCTCAGCATCTCTGGGAACTCCTTCAAGACTGTTGGAAAACCATTTCAGGTGACTACCTCATTATTATTAATATTTACATCAGTTAAATTCCTTGAAAAGAAATTCATTCAAATAAATCAGTTAATAAGTATGAAACCCTCTTGCATATAAGTTTCAATTCCAGCTAACGCCATAATTTAAATTATGTCACACTGATATAGAGAGTGATTTATTTTAAATAAATATAATGTTACTGTAACAATGTCACTTTAAAGCATGTATCCACTTTCAAAGTTGACATTTTCAGACTTTTTCTTTTTTTATCCCTTTGAAGTAATAAATACATTTCTGATCAGCACTACTGATTACAGATCACAGCAATGAGAGAAAGAGTGAAATATTTAAAGATCTAGGAGACACTGTAACAAAATGCTCTGCAGTTCATGAAGATCCAACATAAAACAGTGCATTCGCATGACAAATTAATTTTAGCCTGTCATAAAGAACACATTGTATGAAGCTGGATTTATTTGAAATAAAATTTGTCATTTCAGCAAAGTGATGAGATATTTTTTTTCTTTTTTGACCAAATGTCAAATGTTACGATGTAACTACAGCCCAGCCCATGCAGCAGTATATTAATGACTAACCTCGTATTGTGGATGGATTATCTCAGTTGTTCTCCTGACTGAAGTTTGGTCCGTGTACAGCATCCTGCCATGCGATTGCATTTCTCCCATTTTACCCCTTTGAAATGTGTTTCCCTTACCTTTTGTCATCAGGTTCATCGTATATAAGGCACCTGGAAAGGAGAATTACCTTTACATTGATCCAAGAAACAGGCTATCAATGGTGCCCGGTAGAGAGAACTACAGGAGCCTCAACGATCCTTTTGGCATCCTCGGCAACACACTGCAGCAAATCTGGGAGTCAAGAACAATGGTGAGAATCTTTGGTCCAGTTATGGTCTGGTCCTTAAAAACATAATATACAAGATATAGACCTCTCAATACAAGTGTGAGTGTGGATTTATACTTTGTAGTAGAGCTGCAAGTATATTTTAATAATGAATTATTCTATTGATTATTTCATCAATTAATCTAACAATTGGATAAATTAATTTGTCTAATTATTCAAAAATAGCAAACATTCAAAAAAGAAATAAGATGGACCTTTTAATATTAACTGCTAACTGGTTTACATTTTAGAAATTGCATTTTTTTTAAAATATATTTTAAATGCATACAACTAAACCCAGAGTTTTCTACCTAGTGTGTGTACTTAAAAGAAAAGAATTCAGTGCAGTTGATGCTGTTCCTTCCATATCTTTTACAGCCACAAGATTTAGAATTCATCAGCTGCAATGATCAACGTCCAGGAAGAACTCCAAAAAAAGGAATACCTGTAGGTTCTTCTAAGTTTGGCCACAGTAACGGTAGAGCAAGCATGTTTTTACAAAGAACACACTGTCAAGCTTGCATCACATAAAATAAAAACTGAAAACAAAATAAAATTAAAACTGTTCACTGTCCACAGAGGTTCTGATAGTAGAAAAAAATGGATCCGGGGTCTGGCTCTTACACAGCGTCCCACAGTTCCCCTTCAAGAGAGACCAAAACAATTTCTGGCCTAACAGCAGATTCAGAAATGCTCAGATGTTTATCTGTGTAACTTTCAACTACAGCCAGTTCAGTCACATTGGTACTAAGCTCAGTTCAGAATCTAAATTTCACAAACATAGAGGACCGGCTGAATTTTACAGTAAATGTGTCATGCCCATTAGTTTCAGCTGTGTCCTCCCCCTGTGTGTCATTTCCTCATCACAGAGTGTATTTAAAGTGTGTGTTTGCCTCTGCTCGTCGTCGCTGCGTCTGTGTAATTTGGTAAATATCCACGTCTCTCAGCTCTCCATTCTCCACTCTTCATCCCCTGTGTCACCTCCATATGTTTTTCCCTGCGTGTTATTCCGTGAGTTATGGTTTCGGGTTTGGTTTGTTATTAGTTTCCCCAGTTTAGGTTTATGTTTAGTTCTGTCCTCGCTTTTGTTATTTTCACCTTCTACAATAAAGCTCCCTCGCATCACAGCAAGTGCCTGCATTTTGAGTCCTCCTTCACTACACCACACGACTGCTGCCACAACCATGACAAAATGAGTCTCATTTAACTGTTTCCAGGTAAACATCTGTAGTACATCCGAGCTTTTCCTTTCGAACATGATATTCCAGATGATTTCCATCAAGAGCTCATTGACGCAACAGGAAAGGTACCAGCTCCCCCATCCAGAACCTTCCAGATGCTGACATCCAGAGGAGTTCAAACATTTTATAGCATTGCTAAACAACAGGCGAAGGAACCAGGTGAGATGTCTGCATGTGCATTTTTAAAGTTTAAACTACTAGCTATGATTTAAATTACTCCAGTTTTATTTGATTAGGCTTTTAATGGGTTACAGTGGTGTTTGCCTGGTTTGAAGCAACTGAAAAACCTGCTGTCATTGAGTGGATCAGTTAACAGGAAAACTGGGTTGGGTTGTGCCTCTATTCTGAGCGCACGTAAGAAAAATTTTCAAGTGCAAATGTTGCATTAGGAGGAGAAAATTATTTTGAGCGAAGAAAGGTTTAATTTTTTTTAAATAAATTAAAAAAATGTATTTCAGTGTTTGCTATTATCCATATACACACACAATAGCAGCCCCTCTCGCTCAGTTTTTGCCTTTGTGTTGCTTGCGCTCTCAACATTTCTGCCCCTGCGCGTTCAACTCTTTCTGCACATCGTTATAGTTGTGCCACAAAACCAACCATTCACAGACTTGGTCTCCAATCAGCTCGCTAGCTGCTGTAGCTACCCAGGCAAATACCCCAGAATGCATTTCGTCCAAAACTCAAACGAGGCAGTTTATCCCGTACTTCAGCTAGAATGGGGAAAAAAGACACAAAGCTGGAGTTATTCTGTGTCTTCACGCTGTCAGCTGTTTCTTCTTCTCTCATTCTCTCCCCCTCCCTCTTCCTGTTGCTACTTCAATCATGAAACTGATCAATGATCAGCTGATCGGCTTTTCTGTCGCAAGTCCCGTCTCTCTTGTTTGTTTATCGCCCACTTTGCACCAGAAAGAGGAAACCAGCGGATGTTGCGCTAAACAACAGCAGCACGTTTAAGCTTGATAAGGTGTTGTTAGAATTTATTTCATATTACTTTCTATCACGGGGGGTTCGAAAACGACGTGCCGGGAGCCGCGCCTTGACCACCCGGTAAATGGACTGATTCTTATATAGCGCTTTTCTACTCTCCCGGAGTACTCAAAGCACTGTATACAACATGCATCATTCTCCCATTCATACAAGCACTTCTAAACTCAAGTGCAAACTAATAAACATTCACACTCCGATGAACACATCGGAGGGCAACTTGGGGTTAGTATCTTGGCCAAGGATATTTTTGGTATGCAGACTGGGGAAGCCAAGGATCGAACCACCAATATTTGCAAAAGTGCTCCGATGTTTTCGGAGACGTCTGTTACCCACCAGCTC